>JAHXMU010000160.1:1041814-1074546 GCA_019455685.1 Philornis downsi
GCTTTACAATTAATGTCTCCTGCTGCTATAATAGCTTTACCGCGAATGAGATAGCAACATATGAAACTGGCCGATATGTAAGCAGTTCAGAAGCCGTCTGGAGAATATTATCTTTCCCGATACATGAAAGATATCCTGCAAAACTACCGATAACGAAGTATCGGGCTTTTCAGCTAGTCACAACATAAAGGTGTTGATTTCAATGACTTTGACTCTTTAATGCGATGGAGCTGTGGTACAATTTTATTTGGATTCGAATTCTATAAAGTCATTATAATTTCAAAAGCCAAGAAACGAGAACAACAGAAACTGAAAGAAGACTCGATTCATTGTGATTGTAGACTACATAAATTTGATTAAGCATATAAATGACAAATTATTCGATTGATTTACGATTATAAAATGTTGCCTAGACTGAATTAGTAAAGTAGCGTATTGAAAGACACGAGTGAATGGTGGGTAATTTGATAACAAAATTAAGAAACAATTGAAATGTCCTATGGCGTGAAATAGAGGGTGACAAGATAAATATTTTCTTTTAGATCATAATTCAAAAGTAAATTAGATACAGGTGGCCTTCTAATAAAATTTTCAATTAAATTTCCAATTCAAATTATAACCCAAAAATGGGGCAAATCAGAGTTTCTCGTGTTCATATGACTATTGCTTCATTATTTTAAGAAACACTAAATCGAAAACTGTTGATAAATGATTATACATGGTGGTGCATAAGTAAGATTTGATCAATGAATATATTTTTTGTTTAAGTATTTTTTTTTTTTTTGGCCCTTTACAGAATTAACCAGCACAGAACAAAGAATCAAAATTGTTCAATTTTACTTTGAAAGCCAGCATTCGATTATTCAGATCATATCAAAATTTCTTTCATGTTTGAAATGTTCCTAGCGCTTCAACAGTTTACCGATTGGTTCAGAGCTTTAGGCAACAACTCTGTGATCTTCCGCGTGCTGGAAGACCTCGTGCAATTCGAAATGAAGTAATCATTTCTCGAGTGAAAGAAAGTATTGAGGAAATCCCTGAAACTTCCACCAGGCGACTTTCTAAGCAGTTAGAGATGTCTAGGCGGTCTTTGCAAAGAATTTTACATCTGTTACATCTTTTCCCATATAAGATGCAATTCGTACACGAGTTAAAACCAAATGATGCACAAGAACGCATTCGATTTAGTCGCCGTTAACGTTACTTATGCGCCACCCTTTAGAAATGCCAGTTTAAGGACATTTTACTAGGTTATTTACTAAATCCTTGCTGTTTCTGATCGATTTTGCTTCGTTTTATTTCTTTCATTACTTTCACAAGTACAAGGAAATGTAGAAAACATTTTGCGTTTAAGTTTCGATTATTGCAGAAAATTATCGAACACTTTTAAAATAAAATTTTATTGAAAAAAGACAGCCACATCAGAATAGGCAACTTTGGAAATATAAAAATCCGGTGAACATCCACTTTTAGAGATTCTTAATGTCTTTGAACAAGTTGATATCTTCAATTTGATGACAAAAATTACGCCAAAAGTTCCAAAATAGAAATCTTTAAAATTAAAAAGTTTTTTCTTTAATATGAAAACTATGCGTCCAATTGTTAAAATTAGAATATGATTAATGCTGATAGCTGCGGAAGCGAACCATCCCATCTCAAATATTAGTTATGGGATAAAGTTTCCCAATAAAAATGGCCAAAATTCATACTGATGCAGAATGAGAAAGGCCGTTTTTTGATACACCCACTTATCTGGTGATGATCAGTACTTTGGCCACATATTACGGCTAGCAGTTGCTTTACTTTTACTAAATTATACTACAAAGATTACATACAACTTAAAAAAATATTTAAAATTTCTCCAACATTTTCAATATTTGTTAGTTGTTGCAAAGCAATATACTGTATTGGTCATTCGACGGGAGAAGAAATTGATTTAGATTTATAAATTGAGTTATAGTTATTAAATCGTAACATTGGGAAAAAGCGGTTTTTACAACGCCCAATTGTTTGGTTATAATTTATCACATCATTCACGACCATATGAATCGCAAGTGTCGCAAGAGGTGAAATCAGTCCTAAATGAAATATTCAGCTCATATAAGGACAAAGGCACCTCCGAAAAGCTGGTTTTCTTTTCGATATGTCTTTCTTTATTCATTAATGGAGCAGTACACGGTAGAAATTGATAACTGTAAGAAGGAACTGCCTAAGTTCATAGACTTTTTTATTGGAAAATATTGCAATGGATATTTAACGAGAAAAACGAGGTAAGTTAGTATGTTATGCCTCAGAAGGAGACGTTTTTACCACGCTCACGTACTACCTGCAAAGAACTGGTGTGTGGTTCATATCAATTTGAACCGCAATGTGAAGCTGCCAGTACGTAAGCCTGGGCCAAACCGAGATTTTGTTGCCCTTCTACGTGTTTTCTGCATGTGATTGCCATAATTCTAAAACGTGATTTAATTCAGCATATCCAATCATAATCCTTTCAAACTTAAAAAAACCTACAATAATGTCAAATGTATCTAAAGACCCTTGATAAATAATAAACTAATTTAATTTGTATTTCGCTATCTTTTTCATTTTATATATTTGAAACGTCTGGAGCAAATAAGGCTTTTCAAAGCAATATTCAGAACCATCTCTCAAAACAAAATCCCTTTTAGTGATTTTATAAATAGAAACCGTGTAGTTTCACTGAGTGTGAGAAGCTCTAATACGAAATCATTGACGAAATGCAGGGGACATAGTTTTTATCCCTCTTTCGCTCAGTTAGGTTTGCATGTTTTCCGGAATATTTTGGTAGCTTCATGTTAAATTTCAGCAACTGGTTTGTAACTAATTTACATGCATACAGAGTGGCTGCTGATTATTGGTACCAACATATTGATGCGCTTATTAGAGACTGATACTTTCATACGTTCAAAGATTTTTTCTTTCCAGAACTATGGCGAAAGGGAATCCCGTTTAACTCTGTGCAGTTTCAACAAAGTGGTGTAACTTGGCAGCACTGCCATTAATGAAAAACGATGTTCCAGTTGCATCATAGAACGTGGCGGCTATTTAAACTTAGTTATTTTTGAATGAAATTAATAAAAATGTAAAAATGAAGTATAAATTACAAAGGAATTATTAAGGGACCACTAAATTTTACTAAAGTGACCAATTTGTATATATGTAATACCCAAAGAGGCGTGGCAATTCAATCTATTTTCATTCACAGAGCTAAAAAAAACGATGCGTGGTAAATTATGCTGGTTGTAATTCAATTGAATGAACGATACAAATCAAGGAATATTTGAGTTAAATAACGTAATTTTGTTTTTAGGGACCTGAGGGGGCATGGTTACTGAATCAATTGTTTCACATTTTAGCCAGCATTATAACAAAATATAACTGACAAGAATGTAAGCAAATGCAGTCTGCGAATTAGAGATTACAGAGGAAAATAAAATTGTGATAAATCGACAATTTATATGGAAGTACCCAGAAGGGGTTTGAAAATGCCTTCAATTTTCATTCCGAGAGCTTAGTTCACCAACAGCACGATATGTGCCAAATTTAGCTGACTAGTATATCTCATTGAAAGATAAGGAGGTAATAAGTATAAGGGTCAAATCAATCACTTGTTTGGAAAGCACTTCGTTATTGACTACTTGTTCTATTTTTCTCCAGTTTTAAAGAGAATTATTAAGCAATTTATTAGACAAAAATCGAGGCTACTGCTTTTTAGTAATTAGAAATCCTTGATGGACTTTTTAACAATGTGCGAATTTATATAGGAGGAACCAGACCGAGTTTGGTAATACGCACTGATCACATTCGGAGACGCTACTCCGGCAACCATTTAATGTGTACTAAATTTGACAAAATTTATTGCAGCTATGTAAAAAGTATAAACCTAAGAATATATAGGTTAATTTGCTCATTTTTTTTATGTCATAAGATAAGATTTATAGATACCATAATGGATAACGTCAATCGGCCGTTTTGCCCAATTCTGCCAAGCGTTATAAACTAATAAACGGCAAAATTCTATTCAACTCAATGCAATTTTAATGAGAGGCACCGGTAGGGATGCCGATTTTTCGTCGACTTTTTCCGATTCTAATAAAAGTTAATGGGAGGAAATTAAATATCGAAAAATCGCTCAAATTTTGGTCGAAAGCCGTTAAATGATTGATTTTTTAAATCTGCCAAGCATTATAAACGAATAAACGGCAAAATTTTAAGTTAATATAGTCTATGGAAAAGAAGTTACAAGGAGGAATTTTCATTTCTGAAAATCTTTAAATTTTTAGTGAATGTACATGACCGAAAGTTGTTAATTTGTCGACTTTTTCAAATTCTTCCAAGCATTAAATTTATGTAAATTCAGTAAATGAAGAAGCAGTTATAAGAAGAAAATTGAATTGAATTTCGAAAAATCTTTCAATTTATATGTGAGGTGCCAGAGAGGGTGGGTGATATAACCCTCTTCACAATCCTCGGCCACAATGAGACGTTTCATAAACATGATAGCCAATTAACGTGTCTGTCAATCAACCAGATGGACAGGCGGACATCGCATAATTGGCTTAAAAGGTCATGCTGAGAAGTTGTAACGCTAAGAGTTTCCTCGTGGGCGTTATATTTTCTCTGTATGAAATTACTTTCCTTTTGATAAAGTTATTAAAAGTGGTATAAAATTTCTTAATACAGCAACATTCATGAGTAAAATTTCATTTTGGTTTGCATATATCTATGGTCACAAGTCTGTTTTTTCAATATTTTCAGTACAGGAGTTTAAAGTTTTGAATCTGCACTGACAATCAGGAGAAGGTGTTTTTTTGGAAAACTTTGCTACAGATTCCAAGGAAACGAATTTCTTTACTTAGTTGTTAACAAAAAATAGTTGTTTATTCTCGCAGTCAAAAGATATTATCGAAAAAGACACTTAGACTCTTATGAATTGTTGAACGAAAGAAAGTCAGAAAGTTCAAGTTGAGTTAGGCTATTATTCCAGATTAAATAAAAATTTGTTTGTTTGGTTTGGGAAAGACCTTAACCCAATTTATGTTTATCAAAAAACGAAATTGTAATTCGTAATTCGTAATTTGTAAAAACGAAATTTGTAATTGAACAAATGCTGACAATAAATAAACGTTTAATAAACTCATTATCAACGGAGGGATTTTCATTTCCCCCTTAACTCAATTTATGTTTATCAAAAAACGAAATTGTAATTCGGAATAAGAGCTTAACTCAAGTTAGGAAAATAAAATTGTTTCTTTATTTTTTTGGATTGACGACTTAAGTTGATTTAGGCAATGATGAAAAAATAATGTTTTTATTTGTTGTAATCCTAAATTGACTTAGGCAGTTATGCCAAAACAGTCATTTAGAAAAATAACTTAAGCTATTAGGTTTTTTAGGATTAATTGCCTTCCTAGAAGAGATACAAACATGAAAAATTTAGAGCAAATAAATTTAGATACGCTGAATACGATGGTGCTAATAACTCAATTGTGTCCTAACCTGAGTTAGGCTGTTACGGGTTGTGACCACAGATATAGTCCAAGTTGAAATAGAATAGAATTTTTTAGAGCCCAGAAATGTAAACCTATCCCCCACTTCCGTGAAAATACAAAGCCGTATTGTATTCTCTTTAACGGATTAAACTATAATGGGCAAAGAAGCGTATTGATCTGAATACAATCCCGGTTTATAGGTTTTAGTTTTTATCGTCATGGCAATATTCCTATGATTTTAAAAACGTCAGCCATAGAAATGTCTACAAAGAACAATATGAAATAACCAAATAGCCAATTAAAGATGTCTTGATGAAATGTTGATACGTCTAAAGATAGCTATTATTTTTCATGCATTCATATGTCCACAGACAAATGCTGACAATAAATAAACGTTTAATAAACTCATTATCAACAGAGGGATTTTCATTCCCCCCCCGCCCTCGTATCATTCACAATTTCTTTTCAAAAGCGAGTAAAATTGATGCCACATTTTGATAACGTCAACACCAATAACTTTTGTAAGCAGCTTTTAAGACGCATCTTTAGGAATTTAAAATGTATGTTATTAACTTATTTTATTCAAATGAACTTTCCCATATAGTTTACCTAAATGAATTTGGATGCGACAGAGTGACTGAAAAGTTTGAAAGAAAACAGGTTGCATCAGTGCATCTGCATATCTGAACCTCCATCTAAATGCGTTGGTCACCTGAAATTTGAAAATACTTTCACATCATCTAATGTTTTGTATGTTTGGATCATGCCATTCAATCGCCGTTTATTTGTTTGTTTAATTTCGTATTTGTTTTTGGTGAGACTTCATGTAAATTTATTCCCGCATCCGTATTGAAAGCTGCTCATTTTAATGTGGAAAATACGCTACATTTCGTTACCATTGTTAGAATATGTCAACATGAATGTACAAAACACAAATGATTTCTGAATGCTGTTTATTTGAATGTTCAAAGTGGACGGTAGTTTTATTACAAAATTAGTTTTTAAAAATTAAAATTCTACCGAATAGTTGTATCGATTTACATTAATGATATAGTTAACAATTATCCGTTTAGTAGTCCAGTCAGCTACTTGTGATTCATAAGAGCTTGTAATGGACTTTAGGAAATATTTGGAAGATTACTATGTTGTTTGGCAATTTTTCTCATTACCTTCTATGGTAAGGAATTGAGAAAGTTTCAAAGGTACAAGACAATATAAGATAACAGTTCCAAAGTTGATTCATAGGTGCAGAACTGGACAAACTATATATTATAATTACATTATATCATTTATAAACTGCGCTTCTAAATAGCTCTATTATCACGTTCGGATGTAAGTGCATTATATGAGAAAGTTTCGATGAATTCTGCAGATTGTAAAATTTAATAATTAAGTTTCATATTAAAACTTGAATATATTAAATTATAGAGAGAACAAGGCCTGTTTTGATGCAAGACTTGTCCCAGATGTAAAAGATCGTATTTCCTAAATATAATCAAATTCCAATCAAAATTGATGTTTACTGAACTGATAAGAACAAATTTGACAGGATCGTTTGTATGGGGGCTATATAAATATAAAGCAGGATGGGCGCTTTTCAATGAGGTTCCTCCCGGACACAACTAAATTTTATGTACTAAATATAACCAAACTGCAATTAAAATAGTACAGAGATGTAAGTCGGGTGAATTGATTTGCATATACCTTCACCCCACGTCTCTTTATGTTGGGGCAAAAGTGTGTAAGATGCCCAAAGATGCCATGGTAAATTTCTAGGTTATTTTCAATAAATTCTCTATGACAAAGCGTAACAAAGTTTGCAAAATTATGACTTTCTGAAGTCATATGATTGAAACAGAGACAATGATTTTTATTAAATTGGCCAATTAGAGTTTGTAGTATCTCAAGGGTCGTGGCAACGTAATCTATTTTCATTCACGCCACTGAATGATATATATATATAGCCCATTTACAATCCTTGGTTATGACCTAAGAAAGTATTATCTATTTCAAGTTTTAACAAATTTTCTTCAAGCCTGTCGGGCATACGGACAGATGGATATGGGTTAGCCGACCAAAAAGTAGTGCAACATATTTCATTAATGGATAAATAATACCTTACACGCTTTCTTCTAAGTGTTATGTTTGTGCCGTATCAAATGATGTATACTTTCAACAATACGGGTTTAGGTTTTACTATGGTTTTTGGAAGCAGGAGCTATATCAAAACATGGACCGGTATTAGTTATTTTTCAAAACCTTTCGTACATGAAGTCTTCATTCATTTTCCAATAAGGCGAAGTTACTACGACACACAGTCATGTTTCTATTGCAAAGAGTTAATTTCATTGGCCGCCTGGACCATGTGATGTCACATCTCTTTAGTTTTTCATTTGTTACCACGTAAAGTTCAAAGTCAACATGAATATGCCAGCTAGGATTAATGAAGTGGAAACTTATATTAACTGCATCATTTGGAATTTTGAATAATAATAAAGACTGACTCATAAAATAAATTTTTTTCTCATATGTCGACGAAGAAACAGAGAATTACTTGATTTGCTACTTCACAGATTACAACTTTGCGCAATATGCTTAATTAGACTAAACTCATTTTTGGGTGCTCAATTATCTTTACGGGATTGTAATAGCGTCTCAGAATCCACTCAAACATAGTGTGTATAATCCTTAATGAACCGGTAGTTTTGATTCCTGTATTATTTCTTAATCAGCTCTTTTCTTACTGCAATATATTTCTACTTATAATGCTTTGTAATTTTGACTAATATCCAAAATGCTACTTGCAATGTTACTAAAAGGAAAGTACGTCTAAGGAGATATTCATTTCTATAAGATAATTTGTATCAGTTGAACAGAGGTTTCACCAGAGTGCTCCCCTCCAATAAGAAGCCATTGTAAAATTTTTTATTGCCATCATAGTGTTTTACTATTTCCAGATTATTAAATGCGACTCTATTTTGAATCTTAGAAATCATTTGATTTTTTCACTCCAGTTTTTGCACCTTATTCATAAACACATTTTTGGTACTTGAGATTCAGTAAATCCCATAATGATTACTGAGCAACAAATGCATCCAAAATAAGTCACTGTGTTATGGGAGGTTTTGAGCTATAGGATCACTTTTCTTCTAAAACGCTTAAAGAAGCACAATATTCAGATGTTGTGGACACATTGCAGTAGATGTAGGTGAATGATATATAGGAAATAATATTAAGAAAACGTTGCCGCACGCCTAAGAAACTATTCTATATCATTCATCAATCATTTTCTGTTCACGTGGCTATCCGTTTTGTCGATTCGAAATTGTAGTCCGAATTTTGAGATTTAAGGCATTCTTTATTATTCATCAATCATTTTCTAATCCCGTAATTAGCAATTATGTCGATTCGAATTTGTAGTTCAGATTTTGCGATTCAAAGTAGTAGGAATATTCTTTATGGCTTTTATACCTTCGCACAAAGGAATGGAAGTATATATTATTTGATGTTGCAAAAATGTTACATCCAGAAGGAGAAGTTTAAGTAAAAAATTAACTAGCCGATTATTTGTCAGGCTGGTTGACTGACTGGACAAGGTATCTGCCGTAAATTTTTATGAAACTGCTTGAAACTTGACACAGCCCACATCTAGGCCGGGGTTGCAAATGGACCACATCGATCCAATGCTTCCGATGCCACTCATACAAATTGACCAATTTTCCGAAATTCAAAATATCGTTCTGCAATTCATATCTAATAGATTGTAGTAACTGATTTTCTCCATTTTATTGGTGAGTTATGCTTGGGAAAGAATGGAATTGTTAACCACGCCCATTTTGGTATTTCCCATTCAAAGAACCGATTTAACCCAAGTGTTCGGTACGCACTGAACGTTTGTCGAAATAGATTCTTCGAAAAGAGCCTGTCAATTCATCGCCGCGATTGGCATGTATTACTCAACCACAAGGATTTTTTTGTTTGCCCGAATTGGCTGAGTTGAACTTAGTTGACATGTGGTTTCATCACGACGGTGCAACATGCCACACTGCTCGTGAAACAATGGATATGTTGAGGGATGCATTTGGTGAGCAGCTTATCTCTCAATTTGACCCTGTGAAATTTTGAGTCCGCAGCTCCGGACAACATTTACATGAAATTACCTTTAAAAATTAAATGGCAAAGACCAATTTATCGATTCCAATAGAAAATTTTAATATGACGCAAATTTGAGTGGTTTATTCGATTTAAAAAAAAAACTACGATTAAAAAATCACCTTAAATTATTTTGTTTAAATTCCCGGTGTTTTTGATACAAGTCTAGCCATCTACAAAACCTCTTCTGCCGCCCTTCAAATAACGGGTTATCCATTTTTTGGTTTCAAAAGTAAAGTTAAATAAAACGCACATACTCCTAAAGCTATGATTTAGATGAAACTTTTATTCCTTATAATGCTTGGACAATGTCATGTAAATGGCCGTCTCTGGGTTGGTTGCAGCAGTGGATCCTTTTGAGATAGTTTTCGACACTTTTTCGTACATTTTGGATGCTAACTTGGCCATAACTTCACTAATGATGGCTTTCAGATGATCCAACGTTTGAGAATTATCCGCGAAAACACAGTCTCTTCACAAAAATGTCTAATGGCGTCAAGTAGCATGTTCTCAGTTGCCAACTGACGTCGCCAAAACGTGAAATTACGGTTTCTGAAAACTTAAATCGGTCGTTTTGTATCGCTCGTGCCACGGTTTTTTTTGAAACCGTATATCGTCCAGTTCATAGTCTTCTATAGATCGATTATGACGACCTGAAGCACCCCGTAATACATGAAAAGTGCCCACGTTTGAGTCACCACTTTTGTAATAAGTTTTAACCATTTTTACGCCTTCTTCGGTTGTTAAACGATCTATATTTATGAATGGCAAACCTTTCCATAAATAAATCACACTTCATCTGATAGATATTTAACAGCTGACAGCTTTGCCATTCCGACGTTTTCGAAACCACTACTTCCAATAGAAGGAGACATTGGGTGAAGGTATATTGTATGTAAGTCAGTCTTCCTGACCTGCAATTTCTGCACTTTCGCATCGATGCAATAGAAAGGAGAGTGAAGGTGTAGGGAAGTCAATTCATCAGGCTGAAATTTCTGTAATGAATTTAAGTCTAAAGATTTGACAGATATCAAAGGAATTCAGCTTCATTTATGCTGATTTATATATATATAACCTTTCATTGCACACTATATGAAACAATACAAAGTTTACAATTTCTAATCAAAATTCTGGGATTTCCATCAAAATTAATTTTTGCGCGACTTTTTCCTTTTTATAAAAGTTAAAATACCATTCAAAATTGCGCATTAGTCCGATAATCGCGGATAATATTTTGCAGTTGATACCTTTCCAACTTTGATTAATGTGTTTTGAAATTTGGTTAATGTTTTCTTGATTTTCACTTACAGTTTTATTAATTTGTTTTGCTTTAAAGAGCTGTTTTTTCTGATCTTCACATTAAATCTTTTCAATTTACATATATGGACGATGATTTGGTTGATTTGAGATAAATTTTTAGAAATCTTTTCTAAAAGTTTACCTCATGCTTTGAGGGGGTTCAGCTTACATTTCTGGTTATATAAATTTCGTTTTTTTTTTTTAGATGTTAACTTCATTTTCTCTTGACAGTAGAAAAAATCTGAACAGTCGATGTGAACTGAAGTCCATGTGAATGTCTGCACAGTTGATGTGAACTGAAGTCTTTTGAATTTCGACTAATGATTGTTAAACATCATTTGTTGTTTTCCAATTTCTTGTTAAAATATTGAATTTTATAGTATTTTAAAGTTCTGTCGAGACGTATTAGCTTTAATTTGTTTATTTTTGCTTAATGTCCAATAAACTTACATTTTATACTTTGATTTGTTTTAAATTAGCTATTAATTTTGAACTACAATTTACTTACAATCCAACAACTTTCTTAGAAACTGTTGTCCACAGATATTTGTAATTGAGTTATTTCAATCTTTTCTGATTACTCACTAAGAATTTTCCTTAACTTTTTCTTTCTGTTTCTGTGCACATTAGAAAACATTTGAATAGTTGTTACCTCTACATCAAATAACTTGCATCACTAAGGATGTTATGCTAGCAGTATGACTTACTTCAATATTCGGATATCCATATGCATTTTGGTAGAACACCAAGGTGGTGTATATGATGATAACGGCTAAGGTCATTGCTTGCAGTTGGCGCTTATAACGTTGTGGCAATGACAATAAAATAGAGCTCATTCTCTAACGGACATCATTGAAATTGTATTCTTTTCGTTTTTTCCTTTCCGTTTTTTTCTGGCGATGGTTGTCGTTGTTTCTGCTGCCGCAATATATGATTTTATAATCCGTTTAGGGAAAGTTGTGAATATTTTGCAAATAATTAATCCGCTTTTTGGTTTAGTTGGTTATACGTTTTTTTTTATCTATTTCATTCACACTCAATGATTTAGTTGTTTTGAATTTCGGGCATTTTGTTGTTTGGTTTGGTTATTTTCACACCATTTTCATTATTTTTCACTTTTATTTGTGTTGAAATTTTTATAGCGTAAACAATTTTTCAGGGTTTAGTATTTATAATCCTTTGACTTTTGTTTTTCACCAAAATTAAATTTTGTGGGAAGACAGTAATCCTTTGCTTTTTAATTCAAATCACTCGAGCTCTTTTTGTTTATTTTTATTCGTTTATGATGTGCGATCATAGAGCGTTGCTTTGGAATTGAATTCCAATTTCAACAATACCGCAAACGCGTTTTGTATTACAAAACAGAGCGGATATGAGGGAAACAATGAAGGCGATTCATGCGCGATGCGGTTGTTGGCCCGTCGAAAGTCAAATTGCGACTGATCGCTGTGTGTATCTCAGAGATACATTACAGCTCGCAATGGACAAGCCGCTCTATACAAGAATACATTGAGCAGGCAGTTACGGCTGGAAGCTACCAAAGTGTATCTACGGGATTCAGATAAAACTGCTCGCTGTGAGCACTTAGTTGGGCCGGTTGTTTAACAAGTGGTTGGAAACATAAACAAAGCATAGCTTAGATAACTCTCCCACTTTAGTTGTCTCTCCCCTTCAATGGCTATCGTATAACTTTGAGTATTGTAAACAACTGCAATTTTCCAACTGGATCACTTCCAATGGGATTTTCTGTTCATTTTGTTTGTGTTGAAAAAGTATCTTGAAGATATTTTTAGCCAAAGTCTTTTGTTATATCTCCTACCCTCTCACACTGTCCCTCTTTTACTTGTATCTCTCTCTTTCTCGTTTGTCTTTTATACACAAAAACAAAAAAAAAAAAAAAAGAAAAATACGTATAATCATGTGTTGCATTCAAAATTACTTTAATGCCTTTGGCCGAATTTTTTTCCAATATTTTGCACATTATTTGGCTGTTGCTGCACATTGACGGCGTTATGCCAAATAAGATTTATGAGATTTTGACTATACGTGCCGAGCAGCATGCTAAAATGAACATATTTTTATATACTTAAATATTTTCGTTTTGACCTAATCTGGCATTACTTTAATAGCATTTCCTTAATAAGCATAATCTTATTTTCTAATTCGAATCTAAGTAAATCTCGAGGCCTCCATAGTAATTATCGAATAGGAGAATGTCGATAATAATGTATAACCCATCCACTTTTTGTCCTCTACACCAAGCTGTACGGTATTAGTGCCTGGTACCAGCATTCTAATATTTGAACGCATCTAAACTGGCCAACATTTGTGTGGTTCAAATCGTAATCACCCCTTGAACCAATTTTTGCCAAGTTCCTTTACCTGTTCGTCTATTGGCAATGCAAAATCTAAAATCAACGCAAAGAATAATTATAGACCTGCCCTTTGCCTAATATCCCAACTAGTCTCTACCTCTGCGCCTTAACTGCAATATTTTCGGGTAATGACAGCTGAAGTTTGAATGCGTGTAGTTGGGTAATCTAAATTGCGAGCTATCACCCATCTTTCTTATGTAATGAGGTAATAAACGGTTATCCATCCAATTCTTTCAAAAAGAGTTAAAATTAAGTACAAAAGTGGTGATTCAAACATGGCCACTTTTCGTGATTTATACAGGGTGGGTCATACGGGTGTTGGCGGTTTAAATATACAATTAAAAAAAAACTACGAAACATAAAAAAAATATATTTGTATTTTTAAAAAGTAGAAGCATGGGAATTTTTAAGACTTAAAAATAATGTTGTCCAAATGGCTTCCCTCGGTTGCTTGACACTCTTGGAACCGAAGTCGCAAATTTTGGAAAACTCGTTGAAAAGTTGTTCTCGGTATTTTGTTACTTTCCTGAATAATGTTCCTCTTCAACTGCTCTAAATTGGTCGGATTATTCTCGCAGACTACCTATTTGAGGTAGCCCCATAGAAAATAATCGCATGAAGAGAGATCGGGGCTACGTGGGGGCCATTCAATATCCCCCCTTTTCAAAATGAGTTTTCCAGGAAAAACATTTTTCAACAGCTCTATGGATACCCTAGCCGTATGACATGTGTCCCCATCCTGTTGAAACCACATCCTCGAGGTATTGCCTTGAAGGAAGCTGGCGCCAAAAAGTCTGCTAGCATGTTGCAATAATTGTTCGCTCTAACCGTCATCGCATGCCCTCTTTCGTCCTCAAAAAAGTATGATCCAATAATACCGGTTGACGTTATCCCAGCCCACACGACAAGCTTATGTCTGTGAAGTGGACGTTCATGCAAGCGTCGGGGATTAGTCTCGGACCAGAACCGACAACTTTGCTTGTTCACATGGCCATTAAGGTGAAAATTGGCCTCATCACTAAAATCACGTTGTTGAAATTGTTGAACCGCTCTAGCATCAAATTGACAAAGTTAAGTCGGTTATTGGCATCATCGGGTTTTAATTCTTGGACTATCTGAATCTTATAAGCCTTCAAATGCAAATCACGTTTCAAAATTCGTCGTAAAGTTGTTCTTTTGACATCCAAAGACTGACTACTCTTATGTGTTGACTGTTGCGGATTTCGCTGAACTGAAACACGAACACGCTCCACAATGTCGGCTGATCTTGCAGAAACTGGGCTACCACGAACCGTAATTGGTACTGTTGAGCCGGTTGTTTCGAACATTCTGATCCATATTCGTATCACATTGGCGCTTGGAACTTCACTCAAATCGTGTAAACCGTGTTCATGCCGATACAAACGTCGTGCAGTAATCACTGATTTATTGTTTTCGTAATACGCTCGGACACAAAATGCACGCTGCACTCCCGTGTACGGCTCCATGGCGACTAAATTTCCAGGAAGCGGCGCAGCGAACAACATATCCCCTCGCCACCCCGCGTCGCGCGTTACCGAGAAATTGTATATTTAAACCGCCAACACCCTTATGGCCCACCCTATACAAATGAATCGCATTTATATTTAAATTACAATATTTAAAAGTGCAATTGAACACATACCGAAAAACTTCAGTCGATTTTGATGACAATAAGAGATGGTGCATTGACAATAAGCAGATAAAACCAAACTAGGATTACTCATATGTATGGATGGGCCTACATCAAATAGAGCAGCATGGTTCATTTTAAACAGGATTAGTATAAAATTCAGCTAAAATCCATATATGTAAAATGCAGTCAATATAATCTGTATGACGCGGAAGCAGCAAATTAATCTGGAATGACCCATGTGAAGGCTATATTGACATTTGCAACATTGTGGCCTGTTTGCAACAGAATTCCCCTGGACCCAAACAAGTAATGTATCGTAAATATAATTAAACTAAACTCAAATGAAAATAGTATATAGGATATGTATAGAAATATTGAGGTCCATTTTAAATAGAGTGGGTCTATGAACCAGTCAAATATACATATAGATAATTTCAAAAACAAAATAATGTGTGTTTTGGGAAAACCATAGAGCCAAGCTTGGAAAGTCATATGAAATATTGCAATAAAAGCTCTCATTGGCCTTTTTCTATAGGCTTAGTAGTCGACATTTAAGTTCGGAAGGATTTCTTACAACCGAGATAATCAGGTATGATCAAAAAGGTAGGTGGTGAATGATCTAATAGCGTTTTTTGCAAGCCTATGTCCCCTACAAATTCTCCGTACATCAGATTGTAGTACCATCAGTAGTTCCGGAGCTTCATAATTATTGAATTTTTTTTCTTTTGCTACGGCGCATGGCATGAAATTTGAAATTTTATCGACGTACTTAAATCGATAAAAAAAAAACTGAAAAAACAACTCAACAACAACACCAACAAATGAGGCATGGCAGCTTACACGCATTCTATTTTTAGACTCATTAAACGGAACTACAGTTTAACGACAATTATGAACGTCACAATTTGAGGAGTATTTACCAGAATTGTCGATTACTCGACTACTTATAGTATTAGTCAAACAAATTGGGGTTACGACTGTTCAGCTTAAACAATGATTGGTGGTCGTAATAGTTGTATTGGGTTTTGAACCCACGATCATGTGCATTATAGTTGCGTGTTCCAACCATCATAACGTGGCCGAAATAACTTACGATTAATGTAAATTCAATCTAAAGCCTTTGGTATTGGTGTAAAAGTGTGAGAAATGCCTGGCAAATGGTGGTATTCTTATCAACAAATGCTGTTAATTAATGCACAATGCGATTTGCAAAATTATAACTCACTGAACTTGATTACCACAACTTATTAAAATTTACTATCTTCCACTTGCAAATTATAGCGAAACCATTGATTCCTGTTAAATCAAATGTGTGATATTCTAATTGTAGCCCTGTTCTTGCGAAGTTACACTTAATGGATGAATGAAAGATACGGATATGAAAAGATGCGCGTCAAATAGATAATTTGTATGGAAAGTGCCAGAAAGATGTCGGTTACTTTGTGGTTTTCTTTTTCTCTTTACAAATCATTACAAAACAATACAACTGAGAACACTTTAAGTTACTGCAGCCTCCGGATTATGTTTTCGGGGGGAAAAATTATAAAATTTAGACAATTTATAAGAAATATATCGGAATAAGCATGGGAATGCAGTCCATCTTCGATATCAGAAGAGAGTTCATCGAGAATACGGCGTGCAACAAATTTTGCAAAATTCAGTACAACTACTTGAAAGATATATAAGACTGGGAATATAAGGGTTAAATTCGTCAGTTATTTTGGTGATATCAGTCGCGATTATTTGGTTAAGTTTTCTTAAGTTTTATTAGACAATACAAAGCATTACAACGAGTAAAACATAGGAGTTAAAGTCGGAAACCGAAAACTGAATGGGTTAATCGGTATAGGATGTATCAGGTAAGGCACGGCAATGAAGGCCCTATGTGCTTAACGTGTACTACATTTGACTAAATTTAATGCAGCCAAATAAAAGATATGAAATTAAGAACAAATGGGCGAAATAGGTCAATTGCATGGGAGATTCTGAAGGGGGGGAGTTTATCGGTCGATTTTCACAAATTCTGTAAAGCATTATAAATCAATTAAAATGACAAAAATTATTGCGAATGGGGAATTGAAGAGAAAAAAATGCATGTGGAAGGTACCCAAAAAAGTTTGGGCATCATGTCTCATTCACAATCTCCGGCCAGCCAGACAGACTTAGACGCTTCCTACATTCTTTGGCTGAAGATAGAAAGAGTTGCAGTCTTATTTAAAAATAGATGTCAAGCATACGCACTATTTATAATATTATATATAGAGTGCCGCACCAATTGTGCTGCAACAAGAGGTTCAAATATTCTTTTTAATCAATGTGTAAAGAATTGACTCTTTTATTTAAAGAGAGTAGGTAGTGGAATGTGAGAGAGATGAAATGCTGCACTCGATTGGTAAGCTGAGTAATAGATCAAAGAATTGAGGTTTCCAAAGATGTGCAAATATTTATAATTTACACTCTGGTGTGCAGCATTGTAATTTCTTAGAAAAAAATGAGAAATTACTATTTGATAATTATTTGATCAGAAGTAGGAAGGAAAAGTAAAAAAACCAAAATTAGAGTTTAATCCAATAAGTGGCTTTTACGTGGACACTCACCGTTTCGCATGTGGAGAGGTAAATCGGTTGCTATGTCTGATTTTACCTACTAACGGTATGCTCGATGGGCAAAAGCTTTTGTATCTTTTAATTTTTTATAGTTTTCATTTGCATTTTCAAAATATTCTAATATTTTGGCATAATTGTAGAAAAGAAGTTTAGCAAATTCACAGTAGTAAAGAATGTATCCGTTAGTTTTACAAATTCATTTAATTAGATACATTTAATTTATAGCATTCATATTTCATTAAATTCAAACTTAAAATTGTATAGAATTTAATAGGCAATAAGCAGTAATAGTAAGTAGTAGTAAGTTGTTTAAAAAACAGCATTTTAAACACAATAAATCCCATTTATTTTATAATACATTTATGTAGATTTATTATATAGTACATTCACGCATATGCGCTACCTGATCGGAAAATTATTCAATGCTCGATTGCCTTAATTTTTGTTTTAATGGACTGCGTTTTGGACTTCGTTTTGTACATCTCTTGCTTGACATAACTCCACAAAAAAGTCTGGTACAGTGAGGTCAGGTGATCTTCGAGAGCAACGGAAAGTGGAATTTCTGGGTATTAATTTGTGTTCATAGCCAGACCATAATAACCAGTCTGGCTGTATTGCATGTGCAGTTGCTTCGTCTTGCTGGAACCAAATGCTGTTGAAACGGATACATTTTCGGCGTAGTTCTGGGTAAAAAGAAACTCCTTCAATATTTGTAAATAACTGTTCCATATGTCCTTGAGTTTGTAGGACAATTCGTGCGCCATTCTGTACCCTCAACTTTCAGATATTGTAAACCAAAATACAACTTTAGAATGCCGACCGATAAAGTAGATGAAGCAAACAAAATATTCGACTGTAGGGTTACATAACGTACTATATATAATAATATAATAAATATATATAATATATATAATATAATAAATATATAACGTACTATACAGTTTTCAACACCATAAATATGAGGCCTTTTACTGATAATGAACACCAATTCAATTCAGTCAATAATTTTATTGTTAAATATATATAAACGCCTTCTTATTTACGCCGCGAAAGTCTAATACTTTACCCCAATGTGTGGCTTTCTGAACTATGATCATTTTACAGGAGTCGAGATGGACTTATTTAAACTATTTTTTTTTTGTCACATCGTTAACTTATAATGAATCCCCGAAAGCTAAACTGTAAATAAACTGAGTGTTGTCAATTAACGTATCAGTGTTCATTACTTTCTTTGTGGGCCATTTTGGTCCTCGATTGACCTTGCCACTTCGCAATTAATGAGCTAATGAAAACTTAATGATTTAATGGATTCAATAATTATAATATTTGTTTTTAACTATAACAAAAGTATTTTAAGCAAGTACATTAATACACATTTCCCAGAATTTTCAATTCAAGTTAAATCAAACAATTTCAAAACCGTGCCAAGTTCAAAGTAGAAAACAATTGACATTCAAACAAACGCCAACTCACATGAGGATTTTTCCACCGGCAATCATCGTCATCCTTTGCAAATATTTGCCAGTTTCGAACAAATAAAAAAAAAAAACTGAACAAATGAATTCACGCTCAAGCATTCAAACAACGAAACGAAAAACTAAGCGACGCATCTCATAAGAGGGATTCTATTTATAAGCGCGCCCACAGACTGAGACCGTATTTACGAGCAACTGCGTCCGCTTTGGCGCACACAACACATTTGTGTGGGTCGAAAAATGTGTAGATGACAAAAATACGTGTCCTCATTGTTATTGTTCTTCTCAGTTCTTTGTCTCGTCTGTATGATGCGGTATTTATGTAAGGTTCTATCAAATTAAAGGTAGACATTATATTATGTATTAGGGTGAAAATTATTCTTTGAATTTTGTAATTTAAAGATCGTAACAAAAACGTTTTTCAAAAATATAAGAACAAAGTCTTTTGCACATTGAGTAGAAGCTAGCTATCTCATAGACAAAGTAACTAAATAGAGTTTTGGGAAACTAAGTTTATAGCTATACAATACAGTTTCAATTGCCATATTGCAGTATAGTTGACTGGTTGCAAAAACTTGCATTTCAAGAGGTGGTATGACTTTTATGTCTTCACCCGGTGGAATGAAGGTGTATAACATTTGATAAGGCAAAAATGTAACACCCAGAAGAAAACGTATCGATGTCCGTTTGTGTGTCTCGCTGACTGATAGACACAATAACAGCCGTAAGTCTCTATGAAAGTTCTTAAAACTTGGCACAGCCTAACATTTTGTTACACCGTAGACAGGGATTGCAAGTGGAATATGTTGGTTCACAATTGCTCCCGCCTTCCATACAAATTTACCGATTTTTCGACCTTTAATTTAGTCCCTGGGATTCCTAATTCATAGAATTCATCGACAGGAATGTTTGTCCATTAATTTTATCTATAATTATTGTTCAAATTTGAAAGACTTGATCGCTAATAACATTTAACCCAAATATTCTTAGTCTCACATATTTCACCCGGTCTCACAAAATTCAGACAAATTTTGCTAAAATAGGATATTGGAACCAAAATGGACAGTCCTATTGCACTCCTTCCGGTACCTCCCATACAAATTTTGCAAATTTTCCTAAGTTCAATATTATCTCTGTAACTCATAATGCTTAGTTTGCAGAGACCTGAATGTTTGTCCATTGTTTTACTCTATAATTCTTAGTAAAATCTGAGAAAACCGATTGCCGAACTGCAAATGAGTAACTTAACCCACATATTCTTAAGTTCCTTTCTTTTATACAGTTCGATTAATTTTAATCAAATTTGGTACTCATTAAGAGTTTGATTATGTAGTGTCTGAAAATGAAAGTGGATCGCATTGTCACGCCCTCTCTGGCACCTCCCACAACAAATAGATATATTTTCGAAATTTCAATTTTTTTCTGTATGAAATAAGTGCTATCTCCTGAGGTCTTGAGGTATATGGAGCTAAGATTATATAGGTAAGTCCGTCTTCATACGGAAGGTACTGTAAGAAGTGTGATTACTTGGTCAATTTTTTCTTTTTTTTTTTTTTAAGTTTCACGAAACATAAATCGCTACGGTCTACGAATTAGCAATTGCCGATTTTTTTATATTTTCTAAAAGGTTTTAAGATATTTCGATGGACAAAAATGTAAGCTACAGCATTCAACGAATAAATTATATTTTGGAAAAAAAACTAATTTCGCAATATCGGCCCATTTGTATGAAAGGCTCTACTTATGAGCTGATAGAATATGTCAAGTTTCAACAATTTCCACTAAAATTTACGACATTTATCTCATCTGCCAGCGAAATTAGTCTAGTGCAAAAGCCCGAAACTTTAGAATAATCAATGGGTTATTCAACAACTTTACAGTTAAAAACAGGTTTGAAATTAAATTATCAATTTGTATGGGAGTTATGCTAAGGAGAATGACAATATAAATTACTTTCATTCCCAGATCTAAATTTACTAAGCACCCGAAGTGCGCCTATGAATATTGAATGGTGACTTTCTCTCATTCAGCGAGCTTAGACGCATTCTATTTTTAGACTCACTAAGCGACAGCCACTGCTTGATGACGAGTCCAAACTTTAGTTTCTATTGAGATTCTGTGACTGTGTCGGGGCTCGAACCCACAATCACATCCACGAGAGTTGCCTATTCTAGACATCGCGTCAAAATATGAGACTGAATATGAACGGCATTTCCATTTTCCTTCCATAAAATTTGACCGATTACTAAACCAAAACCTTTTCGTTACTTGCATTGCATTATAACGCTTGGTAAAATTTGAAAAAATATTTTCCAGTTTCAAACGTAAATTGAAATAAAACACATACAAAGCTATGATTTTATTTTATTTCATTATAAGGTTTGGACCTTACAATTATGTACAAAATACAGGCTTATCCATTAAGTGGTTTCAAAACCGCCAATCTGACAAGACGGTCAACTGATAAAAACCTGTCATCTAAAGTGTTGCTTGTTTACGCAAAGGTTTGCCATTTACGATAATGGATTATTTAAGGGGTCCCGGTGGTCTAGAGCTCGAAAATTTAGGGTATTTTCAGGAATTTTTTTTACAATAAAAAAAATGAAAAGCCATATTTAAATTTTGTAGGCTTTTTCTTCTTTTACATACAAAAATAATTTTTTTTTTTTTATTTTAATAATTTAAAAAATGGCGCTGAAGTTGACCCTCCCGAAAAATTGGACCTGGACGTTGTTGTCCATTTTGGCTCTAATATTTATCTGAAACACAAAAACCAAAAAAATTATTAAACAGTATGACTGAAGCTATGCTCCGTACTAGAATAAAATAAAAAAATTGACAAAATGGCGCGGTTTTGAATTTGACACTATAAAGATCGGGTTTTTTTCAGTTTATTAATCAAAAAAATACGAAATAATTAGAATAATAATATGATTTTAATACTTGCGATAGCCATTGGTATTGTGAACAACATATTACAATTTCAGACGATTCGGGTGAATAGCTTTTTTTGATCTTTTTTTTTTTTTTTTTTGACAACACTGGCCCGAAAAAGTAGTTTTGAGATAATTGAGTTTAGAGTTTTGAGAGTGGATATTTTAAAAAATTTCAGAAATTTTTAATACTTACAGTTAATCAGCACCAAAATAATAATATGTTTTTTCATTTTTGTATTGTGAAGCAAAAATATTGCTGAAAATACCCTAAATTTTCGAGCTCTAGACCACCGGGACCCCTTAACTACCGAAGAACACGTAAAAATAGTTAGAACTGTAAAATCGGCGATTCAAACGTGCGCACTTTTCGTGCATTCCATAATCAACCTTCTGTGTAAGGAATTGGCAAGATCATAAAGAAATTTGAAGAGGCTGAAAGCTTTACAGTCGCGGCCTGTTCATTATCGCAATGTATGCGCCGCCAAAAGTCGCTTATGTTAGTGAAAGTGTGGCGGATAACCTGATTTTCTATTCAGAGCGCTGTGGCTTTTTTTGGGCTGCAATTGAAGATTATGAACTGGACGATATGTGATTTCAAGAAGACTGTGCCACGAGCCAGACAAAGCGGCCGATTTTGGCTTTATTGCATGAGAAGTCTCCAGGAAGCGTAATTTCATTTTCAAATTTAATTTTGCGGACGTCAATTGGGCACCAAGATCATAGGATTTGACGCCGTTAGAGTTTGTAGGGCTACGTCAAAGACCGTGTTTACGCGGATAATCCTCATATCGTGAAGCATTTGAAAACCAACATTAGCCCTGTTATCGTCGAGATACCGCCTGAAATGTATGAAAAAATGGCCAAAAACTATCTCAAAAGAATTTACTGCTGCAACCAATCCAGTAGCGGTCCTTTAAATAACATTGTCCGATATTTCATGTATAATGACAAGATTCAAACATTATAATGAAATAAAAGTTTTATCGAAATCAAAGCTTTCTGCGTTTCATTTAACTTCATTTTTGAAAACGAAAAATTAGATAACCCGGTAGAATGTCGTTTAAATGACCGCCTCTGGATTGGTTGAAGCAGGTTCCTCTTGAGGTTCCTCCAGCGTCAGTTTCGAAAAATTACAACTCATAATTCGCATCAGACAGTCGCTTTTTCCATAATCACTTTTGAGCCACATATGCGAAAATTTCATTTGTTGACGTAACCATCGGGTAAGAAATGAGTTTTATTGCTGAAGAAAATTTCGTTTGATAAAAACCACACTTTTGAATCACCGCATTTGTAGTAATTTTTAACAATTTTTACGCGTTTTTCAGTTGTTTATATGGCAAACCTTGCACTAAGTAAATAACACTTCAAATGACAGGTATTTTACAGCTGACAGCCTTGCCAGACCGGCAGATTTGAAACCACTAAATGCATAACTCATACATCGGATAACCACTTCTTTTCTGACAGCTCACATATACGTACACTGTTTAATTTCATCCAGATAGTCAATGATTATCATCTAGCATTCAATTGCATTACCAGGCAACAGACATTCAGTAAACTTAGTTCTGCGAATGAAAGTGGATTTCATTGAGACTCCCCAGAGGAATCAAAAAGGAATCATTTAACACCATATAATTTTTAATTTAGCCTCCATTATTATGCTCCATTTCGAACTTTTCGAATGACATGAAGGGACTGAAATTTCTGTACTGGTGTTGAGCCCCAGAATAGGAATACAGGAAATGTAACATCAGAAGAATTTGGCAAAAAAAATTGAAATATAATTGGTAGAACGGAGGATATTTCAATAAGAATGCAATGACGCATAGTTCTCCTTTGCAAGAATAAGTGTACTGAATACCTACCATATTCTGATGTGACTAATTGCAAAATAAGTGCAGACAAGCAAATTTAATACTAAAATCCTGAATGGATTGCCATCAAGTTAGTATTGGCATTCGATGCAAGTGGTAGATAGTTATTGTACAATTCTAAGTGGAAATCACCGTCACAAACGTATTGAAGTTGCTCGCGTTTAAATACACCCAATGCGCAGCTGCACGAACTTTGTGACTGATTTTGCTAAAGGTTGTAATTACACAGATCATAATTGGAATCATTGGAGGCTTGGTAGTTTTCATGCAAAACTCTATTATTTTGAAACTGTAATTCGTTCATACAATTTTGGGAATTCGCCTTAAATAGTTTTCGTTATTAATTTACCTTTGCTGGATATCGCAAGGAAATCTATTTCAAATTATTCACTTTTGTTAAAGATAATGAGATTTGACTTGGAACACTTGTGGGTCATGCACGGGCACATAATTCTCGAAACGTACGACAACAGCGAAAACTACAACAACAGCTTGAAAAAAAGGCGAACAAAAGAATGAGGAATTGTGTTTTGAATCTTAAACAAGAGATTTATTAAAACAAAGCTTTGACTTTAAACCAAAAAGGCAACAACTCAACAGACGTAGAGGGGGAAAACACCGACCAAAAGAAACGACTGATTGCCCGGCACATGGCTGGCTGACTGTTGCAGAAATCAGGAGGGGAAATCACTTGAAAGAAACGGTTGCCTTGCGGTTAGGCGTGTCTTTGTGGACGCGAGCCTAAACTTAACGACAAACAAGAGGCAGCCAGCAACAAGTAGAAGGAACGCCAAAGCCAAATGATGATGATGATGGCGACGGCGGCGGCGCTGGGCAAAATTATTGAAGCATTGCAGGCAATGTATTTTAGCCTAGCTAAAACGATCCCCGGTAGCTATGAATAAGCTTGGTTACAACTTGGCTAATGTTTGCTACATAGCAGCAACATAGCTACAGATAGTTGCAACAACTCAACTGAACTCCGTAGCAGCTCCACAAAGCGAAAGCATTTGAATTGTACTCGTAAGTTCATTTATTGAACTGAAAACCACAAAGTAACTCAAGCAAGCTTAGCTTAGTCGGGGATCAGTCATCTAAGAGTATGGCAAGAATATCGCTAATAACAAAAGCTAAGGGTACGTATGGCATTTTGTTACAGCTGTTGTAGATCGCACAGTGGTTTGAAATGCAAATCTAAGATTTGCACTGCAATAATTTCAACATCTAAAATGAGGTTAGTGAAAACTTTCATAGATTTCGCCATGAATGTAACTTTAAAAATGGAGTAAGCCATTCACAATGTGCTTTAATTTGGAGAAATCGGCAGGGACCAGTAGTTTTAACGTTAGTGATGCCGTAACTAATTAATCACTGATATTGCAATGTGGCTGCCAAAGCCCCTTTTCATATAAAAGTTAATTAGGATTCAGTAGTACAGAAATATCAGTTAGGTGAACTGATTTACATACTTGTACACCTTCACCCAAAATCCATTTGCTGGGTTCTATATTTTCCATATTTTCTTCAGTGATGAAGCTCATTTCCAACTCGCTCATTTTCAACAAGCCAAATAGGGCTCCTAGAACCCAGATGTGATTATGAAAAAGCCACTGCATAAAAAACTGACTTTTTTGTGCGCGTTATGGTCTTGGATGAACCGTTATCGTTAATTCAGAGCGCTATGGCTGTATTGTAATAGACTCTTTTTGGCCTGCAATTAAAGATTGCGATTTCGACGATACGTTTGTGGTTTCAAGAAGAGGATGCCACGAACCACACAACCTGGCTTTATTGCACGTTTTCGCGACGTCAATTGGCATCTAAGATCATGTGATTTGATGCCGTTTTGACTTTGTCCAACCGTTGAAGCATTTGACAACTAACATTCGTCAAGTTATCGCCGAGATACAGTTCGGAATGTGCGAAAAAGTGGTCGAAAACTACCTCAAAAGGATCCACTGCTGCAACCAATCCAGAGGCGGTCATATAAATGGCATCGTATTTCGTACATAATAGCAAGGTCCAAGCATTATAATGAAAAAAAAGTTTCGTAGCTTTACTTTTGAAATTCAAAAAGTTTGAAGATACCGAAAGGGTTGATTTTTCTCATTTGCAAGATACTTGGGCAAGACAATGGGCAAAAATTTGGATTATTGCAATCCGCGAATTAGGAATCATGGAATTTCAATAGAATCCATGGAATTTCGAAAAATAGGCCAATTTGTATAGGATATAACAGCAGGAGCGTGACAATGCAATCCATTTCAATTTTCAGACACTGTATTATAGGCAATTTTTACTGAATTTAGTGTTTAGTGTGTAGGATATATGAATTAAAAAATACATGGATGAAATCAGTTATTACCATGGGAGGTACCAGAGGGCCGGTTGATTTTTTAAAATTATACTTAAAATTATAAATCAGAATGCTGAACAAAAATGCAGGTCATTACGGTCCACGTTTTAGAATTTACAGGGATAAAATTGATTTTGGGAAAATTTGAGGATTGTATGGGAGCTGCCAAAAGATGTGTGTGATTCATTTTCGTTACCACACAAAGGCCAAGCGAACCTTTAACGTGTACGGAATTTGTCTGAATTGAGTGCAACCAAGTATTTTTATATTGTATGTATCAAATGAGGCATATTTAACCGATCGATTTTTCCACATTTCACCAAGCATTATACATCTAAATAATAGGCAATATCTCACACCGCAGCAGTCTACGAATGAGCAGTTACAGAATAAACATTTTTTTTTCGAAAAATCGGTCAATTTGTCGGGCAGACCGAGCAAAGTTTTAGGAAGTGCCATAAAAATTTGCATTAGTTATGGTGTTGTATCAGCCACGCAGACGGGCATGGCTCAACCGACATAGAAATTCATAAAGTCAAATGAAACATACCTTTCCTGCAATACGATGCAAAAATATTCGGCGTAAACATTCGCGCATGTTTGAAATTGTTTTCAACCAGGGATAATAAATTAGTCATTGTAGGAAGCAACTAGAGACTGTAGATGTCGGGTGTCACTTGGCGTAGAAACCAATTTCAATTCATTGATATGCTTGAATTACTTCATTCGATGGTAAGCTATTTGATTGTGAGTCTATTCTCATCTTTTTATGATGCTGCCATCATTTGGTAAACCAAAAAAATCTGTAAAACACAACGAAGCTTTGAACTCAGTGTTATTTTTGGCCGAAATTCTTTGTCGCAATGTTATGCCAAGTTAGAATCCTATAATTTTTTTACTTACATTTGTTTTGCTGAAATTTGTTTCAGAAATATTTTCCAGAAATTTATTCCATAAATCCGGTGTTTTTCCAATAGATGGTTTTAGTAACCTTTATCTCGCATTACTCGTATATAAGTGCGTCCAAATTGCTTTAGATGGCATTACAAAGATAAAAAGATTCTCAGACAGCTTGGTGATTACTTGAAATGGTCAGCTAAAAATAGAAAATTCGACATATTTTACAGTTCTATTCCATAAGGGCGAAACGTAAGCCAGGCGGCTTAAAGTATGAATAGCATATATGGACGTGACACTGTAACAACCAATAATTTGCCATTTTGTTTCCGTCGATTCCGCCCCGATAAATTTGATGTCATAGATGCACCGCGCTCTGAAAGGCCTTCATCGAAAATGCTGATAGAATAATAGAAAACGTTAAGTCCGACGGTCGTATTATCACTGTTTACATTGGACAAAAAACATTTTCTAACCACTTGAATAAGGCTAAATATAATAAATAAGCTTGACGTCCCACACTATTCAGTGCATAAAAAGAAAAAGGTTCATGGACCATCTGGGAATAGCTGCCAAATCGAAACAGAATCGATCTCATATATTTCGGCAAAAAGGGCGGTCAGCGACCAACAGATCGTATACGAAATCAAGTGTGGGTGGCTTCCGAGTCTTTATTCTAGGGGTTACGTGATAAATCACTGAGTTCTTAAATACAACTGCTGCAATTTTACACACACAGTAAAATATGCTGAATTATAAATTACCATTATGTTAGTCATAAGTTAATGTCTTCCGCTAATTTCTATGTGGGGTAACCTACTTTTATTGAATTTAGTTCAATTGAATGCAAGGTGTAAATCCTGGAATATACAGGTTTAATTAGGTAATTTTTATGATTACCTGGTTGAGGTTTTCATATCTTGCCACGCATTGTAATTTAGTATAATCATTAAAAATTAGAATTGCCGCACCCTACGAATTCGAATTTTCAGGAGGAAAACTAATTTTCATAAATCGAATAATATATATAAAATGTAGCCGAGTGGGAGTGGTAGTGCAGTCCATTTTTAATCTTAGAACCAAATTTATTAAAGCCACGAAATTTAGCTGAATTAAGTGCGCCTGCTTGATAAATATGAAGCAAAGAATGTATGGGTAAAATCGATCATTTGTATAGGAGGTATCGGAAGGGCTATGATTATTTGTTCGATTTTTCCCAAATTTTACCAAAAATTACGAAACAATACAGTAGATCAAAAATTCAGGTTGTCTTCGGACAGGAGTTACAGGTTATAAATGTAATTTCGGAAAGAAGGCAAAGTATATATATTATAAAGAGAATTTCGGAAAACAGGCAAAATCGTGTGGAGTTACCAAAGCGGCCCATTTTTTTAGTGTTATGACTTTGAGTGAAACTGGATAATATTTACGAACCTAAGAATATAAGGTTTAAAAGTATTATTTTTATGGGAGGTAGGCGGTTTGGTTAATAGCACAGGTTTCAAATTTTATCAATAATTAAAAAGCAAGATAATGGACAAATACCTAAGTTGCGGCAGTCTACGAACCGAACAATTTGTATGGGAAGTACCAGAAGAAGCCAGACGAAATAGCCCGATTAACTTTTAAAAAGTTTCATGACGATAAACGGCAGTTATTCTATCTACAGTAGAACTCCAATTATCCGAATCAATTGGGACCGGACCACATTCGGATAATCAAAAATTCGGATAATTGTATTTTTTCTGAAAAAAGGGGATTTTAAAGTAAAAGAGCTTATTTTTGGCATTGTATGCATTAGTAAAGTAAAAAGAAGTAAAAGTACATAAAAATAAAAGAATCTACATATGTACATAGCGGAACGAAAGACAAAAACGATTCGGATAATCAGCGATTCGGTTGATCGGAGTTCGGATAATTGGAGTTCTACAATCAGCGATTCGGTTGATCGGAGTTCGGATAATTGGAGTTCTACTGTACTAGCTGACCAGCCAAACAGACGAGCACTGCTCAATCGACTGAAAAATCAGAAAGCACATTTGATCAAAAGACACTTGGACACTTTCGTTGCAGGTAAGAAACGAAACAATGCGAAAGATTGTTTCGAATACGAATATAAACAAATGTAATATACAGGGTGGTACACTAATCGTGCTACAAACACAATGTCAATGTCAATGGGCACCATTATTTAATAATGTTGAAGGCGTTTTTTATCCAGAACTGCACCAAAGACGTACCCGTTTCACCAGCATTTAGTTCCAGCAAGATGGTGGAACTGCAAATTTAGCCAGATCGTTTCTGGCGGACCTCCAACGAAAATTGTGGATATTAATTTTCCAGAAATTCCACTTTCCGTTGACTCCCAAGGTCACCTGATCTGACTTCACCAGACATTTTTTGTGGGGTTATGCCAAGCAAGAGGTGTACGAAACGAAACCAAGGAATTTGACTGCAGTAAATTAAAATATTAATTATTAAAATATCCCGCAATGGATAATTTTCTGATAAAGTGTCGCAAAGGCGTGGATGAGCATGGGAGTCATTTACGGTCTATCATCTTCAAAATCAATTAGTTATATAAAATAAAATTGTATTTCCTATACAATAAAAAATGAGTAAATGAAATACATCAATTTAAAAAAAGTTATTTGAATTTCTTATTGCAGTGCAATTGGTGCGCCACACTGTACTTCAAAAATGAAATTAATAAAATAAATGGTCACTGCTTACGACAAAAACTTTTTAACTTTTTAATATAGAAAATAAACTTCAATACCAGTGTCAACCATTTGCAACATACGGCCAAGGGAGGCGGAGGAAGAAAAACAAGCCACCTTTGCACACAAAGCGAGCGCACCAAACCAGTAGACCCTGGACATTACACATTGCTCTGCCACAACCAAGTCAAGAGTCCAGTCGTTCGCCTGTCTGCCCGTTCGTCGTTCAAAACACTAAATTAAAAACTGGAGCTGAATTTTCTTTTCTGAGCTGGACTTGTTCTATGCTGCCGCATTTAACTATGTTTCTGGTGTGGTGATATGATGACGACTGGGCGAGCGGAACTGGAAAAGTGCCCCCCAGAAGGTGAATTATTTTAATCCATATAATAATGGATAATAAAGCAAACTGGTAGACACAGCGAACACAGCTGGCAAAACTGAACCAAATGCAATTGCGCGTTTGGACATTCGCTACAAATGATAGAAACAACAACAATACTAACGACTCCAATGGAGTTGAAATAGGCATTTAGCATAAATGCGCTCCTTAGTATGTGAACGCAGCCGGAGAAAAATATGTGAGTTCAAATTAAGTAACACAATTTAATGAAATTGTTCGACGGATATTGAGGAAACGTCGCCAATAACAAATTATTGGCAAAAATATATTTGAAGAAAATGGATGATAGGCTATCGCCCTTGTCAAAGATCTCACTTAGGATAAAAAGGCTTAATAAAAGTTTGCCCTCTTACGGTTATTCATTTGGGAATAAACAGAACCAGTGTTGTCAGGTTCTTTTGTAGCTTTCACATCATCGAATTTCGCCAAAATAAGGGATCATAGATATAAGATGACAACAGGTCTCTGTCAGCAGTTTTGCAAATTGCATCAAGCATTGTCAGATTGGCGGCAGTGCCGGCATGCTGGTGTTTAGCGCGGCTAAGCTCACCAGACAAGGTTGGTTCTTGCCAGCTATCTGGACATCGTGACACGCTAAAAAAAACTTCAAAAAAAAAAAAAAAAAAAAAAACTAAAAAACTTCATCATGCCAGACAAATGAGGATGAAATAGAAAGGAAAAGCCCGAATCAAAACGCAGATAACAAATACAACGCAACTCACACTCATTTACATCACAATCACTCATACATTTGGCTGGTGTTCTGCCAAATCTTAGCCCACCTCCAAGGAATCGACGACGAATTCCTCCATGATATCTTTCGTATAGGTTCATATATCTCGCCTACAGTACCCCTACTTACCGTTAATGTTTTCTACCTTACCTCGACGCCTTATTTTAGAGACAACACATAATTTTTGAGGCATTGTCAAAACTTAAATTTTATACCTCGACTTTCGTTCCACCTTTTGTATATATTTATTGAATCGGAGCTCGCCTCGGTTGGATGCCTAAAAAAAATGAAAAAATGAAATTTCAGCAAACGTGAGCAACACAATGTGCAGAAACAAAACTCACTTCAAAGAAATAAATAAATAATTATTGCAGGAACTTTCCCCACACTGTTAGGTGCGGCTTCCAAATATCTGATGGCGCCATCTTATATCTGATGAAAATGTGTTCGCGACCAGGATTTGCAGCGTGTCGTTTAGAAATCAATGTTTCGTTGGACTGTCACATCTCGTTCAGGGATCTCAGTAGTTTTAGCCGTGATTGAAGGTCGATGTTTGCGCAGGAATCTGTGGCTGTTAAGGCCTGTCGGCCGTCAATAGTCCAAGGTAAGCCACACACAGTTCCAAGTCATTTTCTTTGTTTGTATTAATTTTTCCTTAAATGATTTTCTTTTTTTTTTAGGCAATGAAAGTTAAGTACCGGGACTAGCGACAAGCAATCTGCATAATAAATTCGGGACGGATACTAAGCCTGAGCTCACCCCGAACCAGACGCGCGCGCTCTACCGTAACACGGGTAGCACTATAATTAGCACTTCGCAGTAATTAACTTTTCATATAGAATTTTTTTTGTTATGTTAAAAAAAAACTAATAGTTTTTAATATTTCGTCCATTCAGTTATATCGTCAATTGTTCGCGTCACACTTTAAACACCTTAAGGTTACCTAGGATCCCAAGCTTGGTTATGTCGTTCCGCGCCTCCAACGTTGGATCGCTGGCAACCTGGTGATGACTTTGGCAATAAAAACACTTTAAAAAGACTGGATGGTAGTGCCTTCTTTCCAAACATGGGGGATGTTTTCTGCTGCCAGCCGACCGATCCTCTTCAGAGCTCCAATCAGAAAGAACGCGGAGGTCGCTCTTTTTCACCTAATTTTCATGTTTCTCCTTTCTTACTTTTTTTTTATTTCCCTCTTAAAATTATAGCAAACGCATTGAGTTGAATTTTACTGTTGGCCGCTTGTTCAGCCCTTCCTCTTCCCCCCCACTTTATTTTATTCACCACTTTATTTTGTTTATCACCCAACAGCAGCGCTCACATTGACAAATAAATTTGCCAGATTTATCTAACAATGCGTTAGACCATGCGCACACGACAAGATACTGTACTATTATTATAATACAGGGTGTCCGACGGGAAGGTATACTACTTTGTTTTACCCCCATTTTGGTAAACATTAGTTTTGACGGGTTATATTTGGCTGTAGTGAAGTAGAGAAGTTGCAAATTTATTATGGAAAAATATTCGATTAACCAACGTTTTCTAACCGTTAAAACGATGAGAAAGTTACGTGAGATTTTTAGGAGAAACAACGTGAAAACAAGACCCACTATTTATCGTGTAGTGAATGATTTCGAAGAAAGAGTTTCTGTAGCTGATAAGGCCAAGCATGGACAACAACGAACTGCAAAATTGGCTGAAAACATTACTGCTGCTCAAAAAGTGTTCAA
>JAHXMU010000160.1:1074556-1099902 GCA_019455685.1 Philornis downsi
TATCTGGTTGACGGTAAGAGTTAGCTAAAATATGGTCTGAAAATGTAAATATAGGGTGGCGCATAAGTAACGTTAAGATTTGATCAGTGAATATATTTTTTGTTTAAGTCTTGTTTTTGTCTCTTTATAGAATTAACTAAATAATATTTGGGAAATTTATGATGAAAGGCTCAGCGCAGAACAAAGAACCAATTCAATTCAATTTTACTTTGAAATTCAGCATTCGATTATTCAGATCATATCGAAATTTCTTTCATGTTCGAAATGCTCCTAGCGTTCCAACAATTTGCCGATTGGTTCAGCGTTTTGAACAACAAAGGACTGTCTGTGATCTTCCGCGTGCTGGACGACCTCGTGCAGTGTGAAATGAAGTGACCATTGCTCGAGTGCAAGCATGTATTGAGGGAAACCTCGAAACTTTCACCAGCAAACGTTCTCAGATGCAAACGTTAGAGATGTCTAGGCGGTCTTTGCAAAAAATTGTCCATATGTTACATCTTTTCCCATATAAGATGCAATTGATTCAAGAGTTAAAACCAAATGGTGTACAAGAACGCATTCAATATAGTCGCCGTTAACGTTACTTATGGGCTACACTTTACTACTGGCAACTGACCGAAATTAAATAATTGCATTATCTTGTAATGCCTGATAAAACTTGAGAAAAATTTACCAAGTAACTACGTATCTGGTACCTACCATACCTACCGATTTAACGCATATATTCTTAACTTCATATATTCAGTCAGTTGCACATAATTCTGCCAAATGTAGCACACGTATTGCATTAATACTCCTATTCGGGCACTTTCCATACAAATTGACCAGTTTGTCGATTTTTACATATTTACCCTGAAGAATGAACCTAGAAGGAAAAAGTTTCGAATTCCAAGCATCTTTCGACAAAATGCATTTCATGGGTTTTTAAGTCGATTGAGCAATGCCCGTCCATCTAGTTGGCTGGCTGTTGGACACTATAACTGTCGCAAGTTGTTCTATATCTTTTTAAAACCTGGTACAGCCTAATATTTTCTTAGATCGGAGCCCATCTCTGCCGGTACCTCGCGTAAAAAATTGACAATTTTTTCGAAATTTAATTGCTTTGCTGTAACTCCTCATACGCAACAACTCAATTTTATGCGATGCATTACGTCACAATTTCACGTAGAATTCAACACCTGTCAAGATGCCTTTTTGGCGCCTACCACAGAAATGACCGATTTTACACATGTATTCTTCAAATGTTTTATGTGGTTTTAGTAAAATCTCAGAATGAAAACAAAACTAATTACCACACCCATTCCGACTAATTTTTTGAAATTCCTTCAATTCTCTGTAATTTCTATTTAGTTGCCAGTAATAGCCTTTATTTGTACTCATTGCACTACTTTGCAATTCCATGCAATATCGGATAGAAATCGATCAAGTAACTACAACCCTTTTGGCAGCTCCCCTACAAATGACCGACTTTACCCACATTTACTTAAATCCATACCATACCATTCAATTAATTGTTCTCAATTCGACCAAATTTGCCATGTATCAAATATTTAGTGATGCAAGTTCTGGGAATGAAAATCGGCGATGTAATCACTTCCATTCTGATAACGCCCAAGCAAGTTAACCGATTTATCGAAATTTGAATTTGCACCGTAATCCACAATCCGTAGACTGAACTGACATAATGCTCGGCAAAATGTGAAAAAATCGATGAAATTACCACGCCCTACTTAGTACCTTCTACACAAATTACTTTATTTATCTTGTATAAACATTGACTTGTATTTTTCATTTAATTGCACTATATTTATTATAATTTAGCTCGCACCAGGTATTTAGTATGGGGAATGAAAATATATAGCACTGTCACGCCCCTTAGGATATTACGTCCGACTGACCAAAGATGGATGTTACTTCTACATTTCCCAAACAGAGGACTCCAGAAATTTACAAATTACTTATTTTACTGTGCTTTAATTCCTGGTACTTTTTGCATCAACACGAACCAAAGTTGGGTGTACTAGTTTACCCTGTAAATCCTTATTCAAAGACTTGGTTTAATGTAAAACATTCTCTAGTATAATCTACCGTTTCTGACATATTTTCTGAGGAACATAAAGTTTTATTCTATTGAACAAAATCCGTCAAAATTACGAGGACGGCCCAAAAACTGGTCGACCTAACAAAGAAGACTTAAAAAAGTTGGGAAAAATTTCTTTATATTTCAACAAAATCCCGTTTTAGCTCGATACACTTTTCCCGCGATATTCAATAACTTCTATACCCTGTTTATGGTAAGAACTGCCAACTCCTTAAAATAGCCATCAACCCCTGACTCCACCTCTTTATTGTTGGCAAATCTTTCACTACCGAGGCATTTTTTCAAGTTTGGAAATAGAAAATAGTTTGAGGGAGCGAAATCTGGCGAATAAGGTGCGTAATGAAGCCATTCGAACTTTAATTCTTTAATTTTGGTCATCGCAATAGTGGATATGTTAACTGGAGTCTTGTCTTGATGAAACAGCACTTTCTTTTTCGCTTAATGCCGCGTTTTTCCCACTATTTCATCACCTAAACCCTGCAGTAGATTAGCATATTATTCGCGTTTGATGGTTTTTCCTTTCTGAATATAATCAATAAAAATAATCCCATGCGCATCCCAAAAACAGACGCCATAACCTTGCCTGCAAATGGGGCCGTCTTCGCCTTCTTTGGACACGGTTCTCCCATTCCAGTCCACTGCATGAACTATTCCTTTGTCTCAGCTGTGAAGAGGTTACTCATGTCTTATCCATGGTTATAAATCGACGCAAAAATTTGACTTTATTGCGGTGAAATATCTCCAAACACTCTACTGAAACATCTTCATGACGCAGTTTTTGCTCTATTGAAGGCAAACGCGGCACATATCCTGCACACAGCTTTCTCAATTACAAATCTTCGGTTAATGTACGATGTGTAGCACTTTCTGGCATGCCTATCATTTCAGCTAGCTCACGCAACTTCAACCCAGAAACATCCAATACTATCTGGTGCATTTTCTCAAACGCGTCTGGCGTGGATACTTGAATTAGTCGACTACTACGGTGTTCGTCTGGGCAGCTTGTACGACCTCGCTTAAACTCTGCTACCAAATATTTTATAGTCGTATCTGAAGGAGCAGACTCGCTCAGAGTAGAATCTAGTTCGGCTTTAATATTGGTTAGACTGAGATGTTGCAAACGGAAATATTGAATTAAAATTTTTTCCATGTTCACAAACTCAACGTGATCGTTTACTTAAAAAATTAACTGGCCACGCTGTTAAAACTCAAAACATATATTTTATAAAGTTGCCAGTTTTCATAAAATTTTTTTTTTTCAAACTTGTACAGAGGTGGTGATAGATTGATAGAGATGATTGATATGATAGTAGGGGGAGTAGCGGGGAATCCTCTAATCAATTTGATACCTCTCTCGTTGTATTTGTGGAATGTAAATGTTGGACTGTATTGCGAATTATCCAATTGCGATGATCTTTAGGAGGACCAATTTCACAGTTGGTTTCTACCAGAGAACTGAAAATTGGAACTTGTAATTTGGATCATATAATTCCACAATCATGTGAAATTACATGTAATCAAATTGATATTGCACAAATTACAAGTGGCGATAAATAAAGGATGACAATAAGAATTTGTGTCAATTTAAAGGAGATTTATTCAGGCAACAAGTTGTGCTTACCAGTTGAGATTTGATTTATAAGTGATTTTTTCTTATTACAAAACTTTCGACAACAGTTAGATTCATATGTTACAATTCAGAATTCAGTTACATTTAGTACACATATTTTCACTCAATAGAGTTATGTGACACTTCAGGGGCAAAAATTTGAGTTCATTCACTATAACATTCTACACAAGTACATTTTACAAAAAGTACATTGTACAGAAAAAGGTTAATTTTAATATAAATTCAATGGAAAATTCAAATATGTATATAATCTTAAGTTTATGGCTAAAATGTTAAAGTTTAGACAAAACTTTTGGCAACATCTATACGCTAAATAGTTTAGTTTTGGGACCTTCCTTGTGTTTACCACTTCTCTTATGGATGCTTTAATACAGATACGATTTCGCAGACTTCAGTGGTTTCTTTCTAATTTCTAAGCGAGAGATAGTAAAGAAAACTAAGTGGTTATTTTGTTGTGTACTCCGCGTACTTTTATAAGTTAGTTGACATAACTAAAATTTCTATACTGGTTCAAACATAAATTTAAAATAGTATATTTTTAGTTATTTGTAACATTTGTATCAATCTTTTTTGATAAAGAATATTGGGAGTTTATTTTATAAATATTATTCAATTTTTCGATACACTTTTTTTTCGTGGAGAAATAAATGTTACAACTCTCATTTTTCCCTGGGTCTGCAGCATGTTGTAGTACATTATTATAGAGTAACCGCTCCAAAGGCACTCAGTCATTTATGCACGGCAACTGCATGGCCATACGAGTTATCAGACCGACAAGCGTACACAACTTCGTATGGTCACCGTACCGTAGTCGTATTATAAGAAAAGCAGCTGCGTTTTTAATGAAGCCTTTTCTTCTAATATTTGATATATGCAATTTGACTCAATCTCCATAGTGAAATGGAAGCAAAAAACAACAACGACAAAAAAAAAAAAAAAAAAGAAAACCCACCAAGGTGGCATACACTATTAGATACAAATTCGGACCAGTTCACCACCACTATCAGAGGATCATAGTGAATCATAATTTTGTGCTGCGCGGTTTTTTTCTTTTTTTTCGGTGCTCTCAAAGTACTCCTCGTCCGTTTGAATTTCCCCATTTAATTTAAATAGAAATGACTAAGTGGAGAATAAATTTGTGTTTGGAGAGTACGTGTTATCATCTGGATTCCATTAGCTGGATGTTGCATACTGTATTCTGCCCGTCCCCATTATGTGCATTCGGTAGTAAATCTTTCTAATAACCACGGCAGCAAATCGACTTTCCAAGTCTCGAGTTGTTTTTCAGCTTAGGAAGGCTAATGCCAATTTTTCATTGTCCACCTTAGCTATTGTATGAATAAATGGACTCTTACACATGACAGAGTGTGGACGAATGTGGCTGTGTTGGATTTTTTTGGTTTATGATAATTTATTTAATCATACCTGTAGATTTAGATAAAATTAATAGTATGGGCATGTACAGTGGCCACCAAAATGGTGATCCAATTGATTCATTTTCGGGTACAAATTTGTAATCCAGCTGGATTTTTTTTTTTATATTACTTACTCGATATCTACAAAATATAGATTGTAGTTAAAACTTAATTACATGCCTTTAACTAAATACAAAAATGACTTAACTTATAATTTTTCACAACACAATTAAAGACTGATGAATAATTGATCGTGATATAAATTTAATTCTAAAAAATCCAGAATACTGAGTGAAGAAATAAGGAAGTAACGAATAAAACAATACAGAAATTTCAGTCAGTTCTTCCCTTCAAATTACAGGCCAATTAGTATGTTAAGTATACATATAATTGCCAAAATATTCGAAAAAATAAAGGATGTCCCAACAACAACACAAGATTTAAATTTGGCTCCATTCGAAGTGTCATTATTTGACATTATTAAACAATTGTTATTCTTTGCTAGTAGAACGTACGAGGTTAGTAAAAATGGAGCGCTACATGAATGAACAACGCATTTTCAATGTGAACTTGTTTTACCAAAATTGTGAAAGTTTTGCCGCTACAGTTCGCAAATTGAGATCAATTTGGGGTCACAATAATGCTCCAAAAGAGTCAACTGTAAAGAGATTAATGGACAAATTTGCCAAAACGGGGTCTGTTAGTGATGTAAAGACAACAAAGCGCCTTCGACCAGATCGATTGAACGAAAATATCGCAGCTGTACGTGATGATGTCGCTCAAACTCCATCCACCTCAATTCGACACCGAGCTCAGCAATTTGGTGTCTCCAAATCCACTATGCAGCGAATTTTGACGAAAGATTTACATCTTCATGCATACAAAGTTCAATTGACTCAGGAACTGAAGCCAGCTGACCATGGACAGCGAAGGGAGTTGGAGAAAAAAATAAATAATAATAAGTAAAATTTCCATGTTGATGGCTTCGTCAATAGGCGGAATTGTCTCATTTGGGGTGAGGAAAATCCTCGAGTGATTCACGAGAAGCAAATGCATCCTCAACGTGTCACTGTGTGGTGTGGATTTTGGGTTTTAGGAATCATTGGACCTTTTTTTTATGAAAGTGAAAGTGTTCGGTATCGTGAAATGATAACCAGTTTTTTCGTGCCTAGAATTAAAGAAATGAATGTAGAGGGCTTGTGGTTTCAATAAGACAGCGCCACAAGTCAAACAACCAGAGAAATCATTCAATTGCTGCATCAGTCATTTCCCGGTCGTGTTATTTCGCGTTTTGGAGACCAGAATTGGCCGCCTAGATCGTGCGATGTAGACTTTTTCCTTTAGGGTTTTTTTGAAGTCGATGGTTTACGCGAATAAGCCGACGGCGACTCAAGTCTTAAAATAGGAAATTGGATGCTGCATTAATGAAATACCGCAGCATTTATGCAAAGCCGTCATTGAAAATTTCATTAAAAGATCGCAAAGCCGCGGCGGCCATCTGCCCGATGTGTTGTTACATACATAACCTCATTCTGTCTACTTTATGATATAATAAAGTTTCACGGTTTTTTTTAAATATGTGTGTTTTATTTGAAATTAAGATCTTGCGTTCTTGTTGGTACACCCTTTAGCATATTCGAATTCAGTCAAATGTGGCATACTTCATACGCCTAGTGAACTAAGTTTTAGAATGAAGTGGAAGTTATAGCCAAACTTCCTCCTGTAACCTCCTTCACAAATAACCGACTTAACCCACATATTCTTAGGTTCATATCTTTTATTTACTAAGTGTGCATATAATCAAAGTCGGCACATGTTTGGAGTTTTCAGAAATGGGGTTCTTCAATAAATATTTACCACACAAATTGATTTATATTTGGCTGTAAAACTGCGGAAAACCAAGTAATCACGTCCGTTTACGTGCCCATTTATATCTTTAGATACATATCTTTTAATTAGCAATAGTCATTCAGTCAAAATAATAATAATATTCAGTCAAATGTGGCACACATTCGAAGATTGAACGTTATTGGTTATTGCTACACCCCCTCCTATAACCTCCCTGATATTTTCAGATTTTTATCTCTTACTTATTAACAGCAAATTTAATCAACCTTAGAGCATGTTTAGCGTTTTCGAAATTGAGGATTCCTAATAAATATGGGTAATATGGTCATACACCTTCTGGTACAACCACACAAATTGATCAATTTTACGTAATCCAAACACTCTTTTTCAAATTTCGTCACTAGTAGATTGAAATTTCATAATTAATTGATTGAAGTACTCCAAATTGCTGTCTACTCTATTGATTTATAATTCTCCGTAGAAGTTGAGAAAATTCGTTCAAGTAATTATGCACCTTCTTGTGCCTCTCATACAAATTGACCCATTTAAAATGTAAATATACGGCGACAAATCTGGTGAATACGGTGGCTGAGGCATGATAATGGTGTTGTTTTCGGCCAAATAATCTATCACAAGCAAAGATGAGTGAGCAGGTGCATTATCATGATGCAAAAGCCATGAACTTTTTTTCCCACAATTCCGGGCGTTTTTTTTTTCATATTTCTTCACGCAAACGGAGCATAACTTCAAGGCAATACTCCTTATTTACTGTACGAGATTGTGGTAAGAACTCCTGATGTACTACGCCATGGTAATTGAAGAAAACAGTGAGCAAAACCTTGACATTTGATCGAACTTGGCGTGCTTCTTTTGGTCTTGGCTCTCCTGGACTCTTCCATTGGGACGATTGGGCTTTGGTTTCGATGTCATAACCATACTCGCATACCTATGATTCGTCACCAGTTATGACCCTTTTAAGCAAATCTGAATTATCGTTGACGTCCTTCAACAATTCCTGAGCGATGCTCATGCGATGTTTTTGTTTTTTTTTTTTGGTCAAAATTCAACAATTTTGGAAAGAACTTCGCTGTCACACGCGTCATGCCCAAAATTTCCGAAAATATTGCATGGCATAAGCCAACCGATATGCCGACATCCTCAGCAACTTCTCTAATTGTGATCCGATGATTCTCCATAACAATTTTCTTCACTTTCTCAACATTTTCTTCGGTTTTTGATGTACTGGGGCGTCCAGAGCGAGCGTCGTCATTCACATCTTCTCGACCTTCTGTGGAAAACTTGTACCACTTATAAACAAATATATTTTTTATTTATTACTCAGAATACTCTCACCGTATGCCACTGTCAACATTTCAAGTGTTTTTGAGCACTTAGTTCCATTTTTTACACAAAATTTGATGCAACTTTTTTGATCTATTTTTTCCGATAGCAGAAAATCGCCGAACACGCAAAACACTTGTCTTATTTATGCCTCTCTCAAACAAAATAAACGTGCTTTATGGGTAAAACCGTCAACATATCTTCGAGATAAGTTTACCAATATAAAAAATAATAATAATCGAAAGTCGAATGTACGTAGCTGGCGAAATTTAAAAATTCACCTTTTTTTTTTTTTGAACACACCTCGTATGTACTCGCCTGAATTTTATGTACTGGTTGACACGTCCTCCCACCTAGTGATGTGTAAAAACTTCGATCACGACGCTGTAGCCGTGACTTCCAAGTGTCACAATTGATACGAACGAAGAAAAGCTTGTTCATAAAAAAAAGTCTAACTTTTGAAAAATTATATTTTTTTCAGAATTTTTCTAACTTTTTTAACATTTCTTTCTAAATTAGAATCGATAGACATTTGATAGATGCAGTCATCCCAGGCCAATTTATATACATTCCCGGTAAAAAAAGAGCATACAGGGAAGTTAAAAAGATCCGCTGATCGTAGTCTAAAAGTGGTGACAAAATGGACAATCAACGATGAATTTAATATGGGCTTGCCACAGGAGGGGAGGGATGCTGTTATTTTTCAGAATTCACATAACTAAGTAGTTTAAATTATTGATAAAGAACAATTTTAAATACATTTTGCAAATTTCAAATTTTGGCATTAGAAACAGAAACAAAAAATACAAAAGTTGTTTAATATTCTTACAACGTCTGTCGGTTATAACGTCTTTATTTCATCGATCCCTTTGGTGTAGTTAAAAAGAGCTTTCCAAGAAAAAGTGGAAAATATGCTTACTTAGCATATGTGGAAGCTATAAAAATGCTATTCTTTGGAATGACTTCCACCTTTTTCTGGATTTGTAAGGAATCGCTTTCGATATGAGCGTGATCGTTAAATGATATCAAAGCGAACCATTTATGACAAGCCTTACTATATATGAAGGTGAGTTGTCACGTCGTATACGACGCTGTGGATCGTAATCCGTACATGCGTATTTACACGTATTTGGTTCTGATTTTGGTATTCTTTTTTTCGGCACTACTGTACGTTAATGCCTGCGTGTATGTTTATGCAGGCATCATTCATATATGAATGTACATAGATATATTTTAATATTTATGTTTATTTGTATGTCAGCTGGCGTACACTCACCCGTATTTCTAATATTTTATCTGACCACATTTACTGTGGTCTTGTTGTGCTTTTGCGAATTTAATCATATACTCGTATTGGATGCTGTCGTTTGATTGTTGTTGCTGTTGCCCATTTCGGTGATTGATATTTGCAACACGCTAACCTGACAGTAAGCGACTTCAGATTAATGTTTGAACACGTTTTTGGCTGCCCGCATTTAGAGTCCATTCGTTAGTTGGCCATTCTGTTGTTCGACCGGTCCACTGCTGCTCCAATAAGTCGAGATAAACATTTGTCAATTTTAAGAACCAATTTATAACGCTTTCTGCGTTTCGCTAGAGAATTATGATTATCATTAGCATGTCTGCTGTTGGTTATTCGAAAGATTATTATTTTAATTCAAGTAAGCCCAGAATTGGTTGAGTGTCATTGAGAGTTTCATTTGGTTTTGAAATGGTTACTCAAAATGAGGTGCGTCCAAACGGATATCTTTGCATACTTAGTCAGAATTGCAATAAAATGCACTCTCTGAATATATTCAGAGTTCTGTTAAAAGAGATAAATTCCTATAAAAAGATATGCGTTCTCAACTATAGTCGAACATGGTTATAACGTACTCGAAGGGACGGATATTTTAATCCGTTACGCAATAACGGACATCGTCCTCAAATGTTTACATCTTAACCCGTGGAAATGGAGATATACTCGTATATCACTTGATAATACTTTCTCCCGCATAAAATGATATATACCTTTATCATTTAATACCTAAAGAATCAAGTACTTTTTCACCATATGATATTTTTAAATCGATTGAGAGAAGTCCTTTGGTGTGGCTGGCTGGCTGGCTAGTTGGTGAACAAGATAACTGTCTAAAGCCTACAGTACAGTTCAATATATTACCAGATTATAGCAGGGGATTGTAAATGTGCTATATCGGCCATTGCAATTCTGGTACCTCCCATATGACGCATCCCTTCAAATTGACTGATTTGTCGGAACCATAAACCGCAGTAACTTACAATTTAGGCACCTGCATCGCACCACAGTGCTTTATAAAATTCAAAATTTAAATGGACCGATTTGTCGGAATCGTAGACTGCAGTTCCTTATATTTTAGGCACCTGTACCGCATCATAGTAATTCATAAAATTTAAAAAAAATCAATGGGATAACCGCAAATTTTCTAGTAACTTCCTGACAAATTAAAAAAATCTATTATTTGTATGAGTATTTATTAGTAACTAAGTTCTTCGAATGAAAATGAACTGGATTGTTGTTGTTCCTTTTAAAATCCATGCACATTTTGTGATTTAGCAAAAATCTATCTTCCTTTTCCTAGAGAGAAAATTCGATGGCCCCTCTATAATTTCTTAGCGAGGGGATTCAGAAATTATCATCTGCCTATTATCGGTTTCAATAGTAAAGTTAAATAAAACACACATAAAGCTGTGATTTCGAGGAAACTTTTATTTCATTACAATGTTTTTACCTTGCCATTATGTACGAAATACAATATCATTCAAATGACCGCCTCTAGATTGGGTGCAGTAGTGGGTCATTTTTAGGTAATTTTATACCACTCTTTTGCACATTTCGAGCGGTATTTCGGCGGTACTCGTAACCTGGCAAATCTTGGTTTCCAAACGCTCCAGCATTTGGGGGTTGTCCCCGTAAACACGGTCTTTGACGTAGCCCCACAAAAAAAATCTAACTGCGTCAAATCGCATGACTTTGGTGGTCAATTGATGTCGCCGAAACGTCAAATTACACTTTCTGAAAACTTCTAATGCAATAAAGCCAAAATCAGTCATGTTGTATGGATCATGGCACTGCCTTGTTGAAACCACATGCCGTCCAGTTCATGATTTTTAACTGCAGGCCAAAAAAAAGTCGGTTATCATACGACTATAGCACTCTGAATTGACAGTAACAGTTCCCCCAGCGTCGTTTTCGAAAAAGCAATATTTCTGACAGTGCATACATTGCGTTGATGCACAGGCCTGACCACATTTGCAGCTCTTCCCATTTCTTCAAATTTCTTTATAATCTTGTCAATTCCTTGCACAGTAGGTCGATTATGACGAACATAATCACCCCGCAATGCACGAATAGTGCCCATGTTTGAATCGCCACTTTTGTAGTAAGTTTTAACGTTTTTTAAACGTTCTTCGCGCTGTTAAACGATCCACACTCGTATATGGCAAACCTTTCACTAAATAAACAACAGTTAAGATGTTAGGTATTTAACAGCTTGCGGCCTTGCCAGACGGGCGGTTTTGAAACCACTAAATGTATAACCTGTCCAAACTCCAACAATTTTTTTCAAAAAAAGCAGTTTTTTGAGGATTTGTTTAGCTTTCTTTTACGAAAGTTTTGACTTTTTTCATTGCCAAGTTCTGGCAACACTACATGTAAACCTTTTGAAGTTAAAATTGTCCACTGGCTCAATGAATCAGAAACAAAACAAATTTTGTAATGCATTCTAGGACTTTAATTCCGACAATGCAGATCACTTTCATTCATAGAACTGAATTTAGTGGGTGCCTGGTGATTATTAAATTATGCAAAATTTAGTACAATTAAGTGGTATACGAGTATATTAACCTAGGACAATATGGGTTAAATACGGTAATTATAATAAAAGATACCAAAAAGGACGGAATTATCTGTCCGTCACAGTACAGTTACAGTTAACCAACTATTACTTCACATGTAGTCCAATCACTAAAAGTTTAACAAGCTCAAGTACAGGAATTGCAGGCGAAATATTGAATTTTCACTTTACATGGAAGATACGCGAAAGGAACCAGCCATGCCGTCCATTTTCAATCTTAAAACAATATTTATCTAACGCATGATACGAGCCAAACTTGACTGAATTATGTGCTGTTGTTCGAAACCTGTTTGAATTAGTCCTTCATATCGGAAAGGGCTTTGTCACTCAATAATTCTTTCCCTAATTTTATCTAGAACTACAAATTAACACTATGATCAAAAATATAAATTATTTCAGTGACAAATTTGGAGTTGCTTACTTTCAATAATATTTCAAAAGCGTGGTCCTTCCAATAGAATTTTGGTCGCCCTCTTCTACGGCGCTCATCACTTATGGAGTCAACATCTGGGGTTATAGAAAGAAAACTAAATTTTATAATATAAATCGAGCAGTTTGAGTGAGAGCTACCAAAAGAGGAGTGGCAATACGGTCCTTTTGAATTCTCAGATTATACTTTAGGCAACCCTTAAGGCCTACCAAATTTTATACAGTATCATATAATGGGATAAAATACGTGATCATAGGAATAAAATGTATTATTGAATGGGATATATCAAAACGTGGAATGTTTAAGCGGCTGGAATTTCAAATTTGACCAAAATTAGGCAAAAACATAGATTGTTGCTTTCTACAGACAAGGAGTTAGCAGTGGAAGAATTGAATTTCGGATAATCGGTCAATATGTATGGGAGAATAAAGATCATCATTCTTGAATACTTTTTTGCATCTGTGGCATTAATTTGTATCTAAAACTCCTATAGAAAGCACATCCTCCCTTCTTTCAATTTTCGCTGAGAATAAAATATTCCCTTTAGTAACAAAATGGATGTTTATTAGCTTCATCATTCTCAATATACCAATTTGTCGGCATTATTTCAATTTTTGTTCTCGAATAAGTCAATAAACGTGTCGAGTTTCTACAGTCGAAATCGTGTCGAAAATAATAAATAGTAAACAGAACGTTAATTAATTCCTAAATGCAAACATTGTTACAGTTCCATTCTCGCACAATAAGCGATTGAACGAACAACAATAGAAACCCACAAATCATCAAAATTAACAAATGCCTTGAAATCAATCACTCCGGAAGGTGAGAGAATTTGATAATACCCATCTAATACCGTAGGCCTACCTGTCTGCATGTACCATCACGGTCGTAATCATTCACTGGTACACTTCTCTGCTTCTGTGTCTGGCATTGGTGTGAGTGAGAACAGTGACGTGAACAGTGGGTTGCATGCGTGTGTGCGACACTCTAATCCAACGAGCATCGAACACACATGTGAGGGTATGTCCCACATCAATTCTCATTCATCATTTCCTTGTTTAACAAGGAAATAATACACATTTCCACATTTAAAGAAACAATTGTACAAAGTCAACGACCAGGGTTGCCAATGTTAATGTTAGTAAAAACGACCAATTGAATATTTTTTGGGAGGTCAATTTATCTTTTAGAAGAATTTTAAAAGATGTTATATAGGCCAAAGTGAAAGATGCCGAATCCACCATACTCAGTAAAAACTTCCCGACCGCCAATACTGGCTGGGCGACCGTTGACGCAGTTTCGATGCGATACGCTTCTGATATATGTTGATTTTGTTGCAGCGACTCGCCTATGGAAATTCGGTACATAAGATTTTTTTGCATTAGCTGTGGCACCCATATGTACAGGGTGGCGCACGGATTGTGCTACAAACGCAAAACGGGGAGCAATGGAGGCCCTTATTTATTAATATTGAAGGAGTGTTTTTACCCTGGAAGTGCGCCGAAGACGTATCTATTTCAAAGGCATTTGGTTCCAGCAAAATGCAGCAACAGCGCACGTAGTTAAACAGGTTATGGCGGAGCTCGAACGAAACTTTCCAGTTAAATTAATATCCAGAAACTCAACTTTTCGCTGGCCCCCAAAGTCTCCTGACCTGATAACAGCAGACTTTTTATATGGGAATATGTCAAGCATGAGCAAGAGGTGTATAAAACGAAAAAAAGAAATTTGACTGGATTGAAACAGTCCATTAAAACAATAATTGAGGAGATCCTCAGACCCTTCCCTCTTCAGACCGAAATGAATAATTTTTAGATCAGGTTTGCATATGCGTAGATGAGCATGGAGGTCATTTACGGTCTATCATCTTCAAAACCAATTAGTTATATAAAACAAAATTGAATTTTCTATACAATAAAAATACAATATACAATAACAAATAAATGAAATATTAGTGCGCAACTAAGTTCTTACGGTTTCTTTTTTATTATTATAAAAATGCAACTATATTATGAAAACATGTTTACAAATGATTTATTGAAAGTATTACCCATCGCTAGCTACTTTTTTCCCCCATTTTTCTGGCAAAGCTCGAATTCCGTAGCGATAAAACTGTTCATCTTTTGAGGCTATCCACAAATCTAGCCATTCCTTGATGTCGTCATATGAGTGGAACTGCTGGTTAGCCCGACCGTGTGCCATCGAACGGAACAAGTGACAATCTTCAAAATATGGCAGATGGGGTAAGATCTGCCAATTCAGCGTTTCCAGGTAGGTTTAAACGGGCTTGGTCACGTGAGGCCGAGCGTTGCCATGCTGAAGAATCACTTTTTCGTGCCTCCGCGTATTGTGGTCATTTCTGGCGTAGAGTTCGCTCAGTCGCATTAATTGAAATCAATACCCATCCCCGCTTGGTTTCAACAGTTCATAATAAATAATATCGACCAGGTTTCACCAAATACAGAGCATAACCTTCGCAGCGTGAATATTCGGCCGATTTGACACGGATCACTATCAAGCAATGCCGTCAATTCAGTGTCTTCGAAGGTTTTTCGTTTTCCTTCACGCAAACGGTCGTCAACATCACAGTCACCGTCTTTAAAGCGACGAAACTAATCTCGACACGTTGCTTCACTTAAAACAGCATCTCCTTAAACATTTTGAAGCTCTCGATCAGTTTCAGCCTCTGCTTTCTTCGATTGAAAGAAGAAAATCAATACTTTTCTCATATGGCGATTATTTGGCACAAAATCATATATATTCACACAACCAAAAGAATATGACATCAAAAGAAAATCACTATTGTGTCGAGACCATATGTTTACCGTATGTCTAAGCTTATGGCAGAATCGACTAGCACTTACAGCTGGCGCCATCTATAGTCAAACAACGGGAACTTGGTTATGCACCGAGTACATTGATTGGAAAAAAAAGTTATTTACATTTCTAATTGTAGCACAATTGGGCCGTCACCCTCCCTTAGCTCCTGAACAATCAAGTATTCACTTGACGTTCGTACGTGACGATTTCCACTATTTTGTAGACATTTTCGTTTTTAACTTCAAAATTAACGGAATGGAACCAATGAAATCAAGACCGCTTATGATTGGATGTTATAGCGCCAGGACCATAAGCACGTTTTCAGCCGGCTGGCTAAAGTCGTCTTTATTGAAAAAAAAAACTAAAATATCGTGTATTTTTTATTAGCTGCGGTCCATTTTTGATGAGCGCTCAAATAATTCTGGGTCAAGCAATCACAATAGTTGAGTACGAAATCTTATCCATATCTGACGACCACTCGAATGATTCTGGGTCAAGCAATCACAACAATATCTGAGTAGTTTTTTGGATACGAAATCTTATCCTTCCAACGACTTCTAGCATAACGCAAAAGATAACATATTTCTTCCTGCTATACTCGTATGTTGCATTCGAAGGCATTGGTATACGAATACAGAACATTGCATTCATTATACTCATATTATGCTTAGTTGAATTTTGTCGAATTTGATGTCGAACATAGGGTGATCTATTCTTTTGTTTTGTCTAACCGTCCACTCTGAATTAGTACTAGTAAAAATTACAAAATAAATATAAGGATTTAATGCCTGTTTTGGTATATGTTAATTTACAAATACATAAACAGCTGGCCCTAGATATATGGAATTGGGTTATATAGGGTGGCGCATAAGTAACGTTAAGATTTGATCAGTGAATACATTTTTTGTTTGTCTTTTTTTCGTATCTTTACAAATTTCCAAAACAGTTAAATTGTTCGTTAAATCGTGCACTTGGCAACCCTACTTAAGATTAATCTGCCTCATAAATAGGCAAATGTGTGCAACGAAATGTGTGTGTTGCTCGTCATCCATTGGTATGCTATGACACAGCGCAAATGTACGAATAGTACTTTTTCATATGAGGACTGATAGATTCCCTTATTTCCATTCACACAGTTGGAATGCCTACACATACAAATCGATTTCGATGGCTTTAAACGCTCATAACATTAAACTGAATACACCTCCATAAGAGTATCTAAACATTCGGCGGATTGTTGTGAGTTTCGAACGTGTTCTATAATATTTTCTTTTCCATACGTATGGCTGTGTACATTCAAAATACACGAAAAGAGTTCATTGTTTTTTCTTTCTTTTGATATTATTAATTTTCTGGCATTGTTGCTCGGGATTAGTAGTAGAAATATGATGTATAATTTTTCAAATGAAATTTATTGTAGGATAATTTGGGGGCGAAAACGAACAAGTGAGAAACGGTAGTGCCATCATAAGAAAGGCGTTTATTTTGAAAGCAAAACATGTAATTAAAATTAAATGTTTACAAATAAAGTAATTTGTTACAGGGGATTTATTAAGTTACAGCAGGGAGAATACAAGCGCTGTTGTCAAGTATATGAGGGTTATGTGGTAACAAGGATGTATTGTAATAATATTCAATATGAAGCTGGTGGGTAGCATAAATATTTTGTTAAAGTTATGAATGACTTGTTTTTGTTAACCAGTTATTAAAATTCATGGTTGTGGGCCTTATTAATTTGTCCAAGTTTTTGATCTCAATGATACTCATAAGGCCTGAATTCAATCGCTCTTAACTTTTATTCCGCTCTTAATTTGATTCAAAAATGTAACACCCAGAATGAAGCGTCTAAGCAACAAAATATAATTTGACCAAATGTGTTTTATGGCTTTTTGAGTAGATTCTGTATGGCTGGTCGGTAGAAACGACAACTGCCGTAAATCTTTATGAAGCAGTTCATATCAGGGGATTGTAAATGGGCGATATCGGTCCACTCCCTTTGATGCCTGCCTTACGAATTTAAGAATTTCACAAAACTCAATTTTTTTCCTTGCGTCAAACTAACATTTTTTTTTCATCGCATCGCTTTAAAGCCGTACACATTTTTCAGCTTCCCAAATGCAATTTGTTCACTGCATCAGATCGCTTTACAGCACCTGGCAAAATCTGTAAAATCTGTTCAAGTATTTTTCAAAGTCTTACTGTAATGCTTGGTAAAATGTAAAAAACTTATTATTTTCTGGTAATCCTCATACAATTTATATAATTTAAATCATAATATATAATATAAATCATAATAATAAGCTTAATTATCAATTAAGGGGTTTCGAAACCGCCGGTCCGGCAAGGCTGTCAGCCCTTAAATACCTGTCATGAGAAATGTTATTTCATTAGTGGAAGGTTAGCTATTTGCGAATATACATATAGATCATTTAACAACCGAAAAACGCTTAAAAATAGTTAAAACTTACTAGAAAAGTGGTGATTCAAACTTAGGCATTCAACTGAACAAAATCTTGTTCATCTATGAAGCTGATTTCTCACTCAGTGGTTACATCAACAACCAAAATTGTCGCATATGTGACTTGGAGGAATGATTGTGAAAAAGCCATTGCATCCAGAAAAAGTAGCCGACTGGTGCGCATTATTGCCTGGAGGTGTCATTGGACCGGATTTTTTCAAAAATCAAGCTGGAGGAACCTCGAAAGGATCCACTGCTGCAACCAATCCAGATGCGTTCATTTAAATGACGTACGAATATTTCGTGCATAATGCCAAGATCTAAGCAATGTAATGAAATGAAAGTTTCATCGAAATCATAGCTTTATGTGTATTTATTTAATTTTACTTTTAAAACCCTACACTTATGGATTCATGTCTTTCATTCATTTGTACTAAGTGTAATTAATGCTCAATTAATTCAGAAAATTTGCAGATAAAAACTTGGCGATTTATCACACATTTTATATTCCAGCACTACGTATGCTTTTACGCCAATGCAAGAGAAAGTTTGGATGAAAGTATTTTGTTAGTCTTTTTGCCTGACTGAAATTTTTGCACGGGTTTGAAAACAATGTGATTTATTCCCAAAAAAAAAAAGAACACAACTAGAAGGAACTGGACAAGCGCAAAGTTTTATATGCGCATGCATGGACTGATGATAATTGTTAATTTTATGGTTTGGAAGGAAAACTGTTCATATATTTGTGCGGTCTTGTCGAAGACTTTTTAGAAAACCTAGAATATGAAATTATTTCGGTTATTTCACTAACAGTTACAGAGGCATTGCATCAACCTTAAAGGGTGGAATAATAAGCTATATCGTAACTTTTAATAATGCGACATATTTTCAGTTTGTCTTAATGTAGCTTCCCAAAATTAGAATTATTTGCAATAAAGAACATAAATGCATATTGTGACATCAGAATTTACAAGGAAGCTTTGTATAGCCACCACCATAGAATGGAACACATTCTGTCAAAAAAGTACAAAGTACACAAATTATTTACTGTATCGTCTTCAAAATGGAACCCTCCCAAAATGATATACCAACGGCAAAATTAATCACCAAAAACAATTTCAAACGCATTATGTCAAAAAGGTAATTGTTGAATATTTGGACAAAAATTCGCTCACAAATCCAAGAGGTTTCTTTCCCAAATATGGTCTTATTCGACAAATTTGCTTTCTTAAATGTAATTTTCACATGATATAAAACATGTTTAATCATTCTTGGTTTTCTACAGGTTTACTTTTTGATGTTACCAATTTTTACCGTCGTTTACTCCACGGACATTGCTCGAACTCGACCTAAATTTTTACATTGAAGAAACTTTTTATTTGAAGACCAATAAAAAAAGCTCCCTCCAGTTCCAAACTTTTTCAACATACAATATGTAATATCTCACTAATTTTTAGTTAGCTCTGAACGAATTTGGAAAATCTTATCAAAATACCCATTCCTCGACTTGAACCGTTATATAGGTAATATTCTTAAACCATTTGAAGCCAATAGATTTGCGAATTTTTAACCTCACTTAATTTTTTAAAAATAATGTTATACAGATATAGCACATGTACGAGTATATGTGTAACTTTCGTCTAGTTCCAGAGGAGACCTGGCCCATCAATATTACACATATCTCGCATCGATACGTTTTTAAACGCCTCAGATATAACATTTCGAAGTTTTTCAGCTTAAAAGACCGAGTGATTTTGTTTTTTTAATTATTTTTCTCTTGTAGCGCTTCACTTTTTACTTTGTTAAAATAACGATAGCCAACAAGGTTTTGGACTGGAGCAACCAAATATCTTTTCTAGGGTAATTTGGTGGGTCGAATTCAAATCTGCACTTGGTTTTTCTCTATCACGTCAGGTTTCTGAGATACAAAAAAAAAAAACGTTTTTATTGTTTTTTTACGTAAAAAATCATTAGTTTATTTGAAAATCAGTAAATTTTCAAAAGTGAATGGCGTTATTTGAACGTTGTTTGTATTTTTTTGGTCCGGTTTCACGTATTAGAGTCCAGCAATAATCTCCCAGCATGCTTTTGTCCCAAAATCCCTGGTAATTTGATTCAATTTCGATTAAATCTTGGTGAGCACGCTCCCCTTGCTCGTCGCTCACCACTCCCGGGGTTTTGTGGAAAAAAAAGCTAAATGTGAATGAAGAAAATGCATTTTCAGTGACATTCGTGCATCTAATTCGTGATAGTTTTACAATAATTCAGCAATAATTTATCTGTAGTTCCCACTCTTATTGTTTCCAAGAAAACTGCTTACGATGATTTCAAAAGATTTCCTGGCTGCATTTTCTTTCTCCAATAAACATTGTGTAAAATTGTCATCTTTCAATAGCCGCCTGATCTGAGGGCCAACAAATATGCCTTCTTTGACTTTAGCTTACGAGTATGCAATTTTAGGAAAACCCGCTAACAAATATTTAAATGCTGCACCATCTTTGTCCAGAGCCTTGACAAAGTTCCTAAAAAGGCCTAATTTTATATGCAGTGGCGGAAGAAGGACGCTATTTGGATAAATTAATTGTTTATTTGAAACATTTTGTTTTCCTGGTGAATACTCGGGTCTTTTTGACTACTCTGTTCTGACGTAATGATGGCAGATACAGAGGACAGAACAATATTTTGAGAAACCTTCATGCGTACCAGTCAACAAACCTGAAACCTGACCTAAAATATATTAATTTACAGTTATCTACGATGGTCTATACTATATATAAAAAGAAATTTAAATCACATACCTTAAGATCACCACAGTTCTTCCACTTATTATCGTTGTACTCGTATTTGAGTAATGCCAAAATTTCAGTCATTGATTCGTAATTTTCCTTTGTATTACCGGCATGAGCAATTGGTGTGTATGGTTTTTCATTCCCATTATGTAAAACAAGAGACTTTGAACTGTAGAGGCTTAGAGGCTCTATGTAATTTGGCATTACTCAAATACGAGTACAACGATAATAAGTGGAAGAACTGTGGTGATTGCTCTATAAATAATCTCCATTCAATTTTGTCATATGGCTGATTCATTTTTTGAAATAAACCATCAGCATCAGTACGGTATAGAGTAGAGTGTTTCTTATCAAAATATGCAGCCAATTTAAAGCTTCTATCTCTATAGATGTTACTTTTGTCCCAACTGCAAGATGTTTCCACCAACAGCATGCGTGAAGCTAGCAATTCTTCGTCTTGCTTCGTTAAATGTAAATCCCGAATTAGATCATTCAGCTCAGCTTGAGCTTGAGACTGAATGGCGTTCACCATTAGCCTGATACAAACTACCATTGCTGGTGAAAAATGTTTCGGACTCACTGCTCATAGCACTGGGAATGACTGGTAATGGATCATTTGGTGGATATTGAACTGGTTTGGAAATCGATGGGACATTCGCGTAAGTAATATTTTTTCGATTTTTCATATTGAATCCTGCAACTTTTGTTAAACAGAAATAACAATCGGTTTGGTGGTTACTTGACTCTCTCCAAAGTACTAGAATTTAAAAATTCTAAACAAAAAATCTTCTTGGCATTTGACCAATTGTACACAACAGTTCTGCAACTATTACAAAACATTGTCGGTGTCTACGGTTTGTTCAAGTTTCTGACAGCAAAACCAAAATAACGTAAATATGCACGTTTTAATGATTCTGATATTGTACATCCTTTTTTCCAACCAAATATTCACCATCAGTAACACACGATCTCCCTGACATGCATATTATTAGCGTTTATTAAACGCTACTATTATGAAGATGTAGAATGAATGTGGGCTCTTGTCAAATTAATAATTGTGAAATTGTAGTGTCAGTATTGACTGTTTTGCAGTGTTGCCAGCATGCGATAAAAAATAAACAGGACATGATAGCTCATCTTTTATGATTCGAATTCAGCGCACCCAGGTTAGTTAAAAAACGTGTTTATTTCCTGCAGTCAATTTTTTTTTTCAAATTTGTAGACCAGTGTAATCGTTTGTCTATGTTTTTTTTTCATTTCCAAATATTAAAATTATTTTAAAAAAGTGCAAAGTGAATTTCATTTTAATTTCGTTCCATCACTTCGGCGGTTTTTCTGGTTACTACTTGAGGAGACAAAAGAGTATTGTAATTTTGGTATTTTCTCGGGGTAATACCCGAAAAAATCGAAAATTTGCAATTAGCTCGGAATGGATTAATGACATAGACGGTATTACAAGTTGTTGGACAGGCATTGCGATAAGCTTTCCGAAGAAGCCCATATTGACTGAGTAAGAATACCGTTCAAACCGTTCATTTACAGTTTGGGCGCCCATAGGCCGAGAAATTTGGACTTAACGAGAATTTGTTTTCCTTTTTTAATAAATTTCAATGTCTTCCCTGCTTGAAAATACATTAAAATATCTCGGTTATATGTGTAAGGTAAATTTGTCTTTTCGGCGTTCTACAAGCTTCGTTATACAATTAAACGATTTCGCCGCAGTTGCCCCGGAATGCGTAAGATGCTCGTAGGGTATGCGTGTTTTTGTTGAAATAGGGGTACATTTATTTGATCTGAAAAAATATTGATGTGGATTGTTGGGGAAAATTATTGTAACTTTTAAAGGCATTTATAATACTAAGACCATCTTAATATGCAACACTGTTCATTTTGGCTGGCAGTTTCCAAAATTCAATTAAGGTTTTGTTGGTCTAATTGCAACAGCAATTATATAAGTTTCAAATTTCGATGCCAAAGTTCTCTGTTTTACAGATACCCATAAAAAAATAAAATTAAAAGAAAATTGGCTATCGGCACAAGCCGAAGTTATTGTTGAAATTCGTATACATGAGCAGTAATCTCAACGCTCTGCCAAGATCCCTCGCAATTTTCTTGGTAACTCCTCAACTCCTCAGTTTTAAAAGCAGAGCTGTTTTCACTTCCACGTGGTCGAAAGCCAAGATCAGCATTTCTGCCAAAGTAATTTTATGAATAAAAACTCTTTCAAAACGTCAACTAATTTTTCAAAACCAGATTTAACATTATTTTACTTTTTTACTCCTAATTACTGTTAATGATTTCAGAACAAGAAACATTATAAATCCGCAATTAAATGAAGTTTATCTTCTGCTTATTTGAAATATAAAAATGATCACCTTTAACTGCTTTAAGCTGGGAGAGAGCAAAACGCTTTTAAATAATATCATTTTCGACGAAAACCGAAAATGTTTACGAAATAATGATGTTAATTTATCAATAAAACAATGGTCATTTGTATTGCCAGTCAGCGTAATCGTATTGTCAAGAAATGTACGAATATAGAAGCATTTCTACTATGACGCCGCCATCGCACTGTGACTTTGTTTGACTTTTATGTTGACATTCAAATGAAAAAGTCGAATTAAGGACAACACATTTAATAGCAGAAATATATGAAATTGAACAGACACAATTTGCACAAATGTTGTACGAGGTGTCCCAAGAGAGAGTTTATATTTAGGGCATAGATTAAGAAAAGTAAGCGGTTTATCAAAATATATATTAAAAATTTTAACAAAAATAATATCGTCCGAATGCAAACATTTGCGTTAGCCGCACTCCTTTAATTATAATTTAATTCAAATGCGCCAGGGAAGTTCATAAGAGATCAATTAGGAAAAACATTTCACGGAGCACTTCACGGGCTCATTGCAGAGACATATTGGACATGTACGACGTCGCTTCATTATGCTGGAAGTTTCACAGTTCATGAAACAAGAAGTTGTCTAACATCTCCACATAATGTTCTGAATTCACTGTAACCGCACCTACCCTTTCATCTTCAAAAAAGTAAGGGCTGATAACTCTTCGCGACGATATCGCAGTTCATGTGGTCACTGCTAATGATGCAGTTTCTGAAGCTGGCGTTCCTTATTTGTTTCATTCATGTAGCAGCAGTTCTGTTTATAACGGGTGAGCCATAAGGGTGTTGGCGGTTTAAATATTCAATTAAAAAAAACTACGAAACATAAAAAAAAATATATTTGTATTTTTAAAAAGTAGAAGCATGGGAATTTTCAAGACTTAAAAATAATGTTGTCCAAATGGCTTCCCTAGGCTGCTTGACACTCTTGGAACCGAAGTCGCAAATTTTGGAAAACTCGTTGAAAAGTTGTTCTCGGTATTTTGTTACTTTCCTGAATAATGTTCCTCTTCAACTGCTCTAATTTGGTCGGATTATTCTCGTAGACTCTCGGTTTGAGGTAGCCGCATAGAAAATAATCGAATGGAGAGAGATCGGGGCTACGTGGGGGCCATTCAATATCCCCCCTTTTCGAAATGAGTTTTCCAGGAAAAACATTTTTCAGCAGCTCTATGGATACCCTAGCCATATGACATGTGGCCCCATCCTGTTGAAACCACATCCTCGAGGTATTGCCTTGAAGTTCTTGCAAAGCTGGCACCAAAAAGTCTGCTAGCATGTTGCAATAATTGTTCGCTCTAACCGTCGTGAACTGAAACAGGAACACGCTCCACAATGTCGGCTGATCTTGCAGGAACTGGGCGACCACGAACCGTAATTGGTACTATTGAGCCGGTTGTTTCGAACATTCTGATCCATTTTCGTATCACATTGGCGCTTGGAACTTCACTTAAATCGTGTAAATCGTGTTCATGCCGATACAAACGTCGTGCAGTAATCACTGATTTATTGTTTTCGTAATACGCTCGGACACAAAATGCACGCTGCACTCCCGTGTACGGCTCCATGGCGACTAAATTTCCAGGAAGCGGCGCAGCGAACAACATATCCCCCCGCCACCCCGCGCCGCACGTTACCGAGAAATTGAACATTTAAACCGCCAACACCCTTATGGCCCACCCGTTATATGTTTCCCTTAAGACAAAAGTAATCTTTATTCGAAAACAAGATGTTGGTAATCGCCTAGTTCATGAAGTAATTTTCTGGCTGGCATTCTGGGACTTTAATTCTTCCAGCAGCTGAATGTTGCAGGGGATATCAAGGAGTAAATGAAACACTTACTCGCTTCCAATTTAAAAGGTTCAGATCGTCACGAAGACGATTTTTCTAGCGTCTAACGTTCTAATATTTTCTAACCTTGGTCAACAGGATTTGGGTTTTATAGCGTTTTATAGACCTCTTAAAATTTGTTGACCCGATTTCGAATGAGAAGAATGGTTGGCATCTCATTTAAGTGGTGAAGCAGAATCTTCTACGCGCTACAGTGGCCGAATCATACAATATTAAATTATCAAAAGCCAGGCTACTGACTGACATATTCTCGCATTCTTGGGATTCGTCGCGTTCACGCAATAGTCTCAACAAATAAAAAGTATTGTAAAAAGAAATTCATTATTTTCCCAATAGAAGGGTTACTGTTACTGTTACTGTTACTGTTACTGTTACTGTTACTGTTAC
>JAHXMU010000160.1:1100420-1168242 GCA_019455685.1 Philornis downsi
ACTGTTACTGTTACTGTTACTGTTACTGTTACTGTTACTGTTACTGTACGAAAATCGATAATGATTATGGTCGAATTGCGGGCAGCGGGCTCTGTGTTTGGTGCGGTTACAGGGAAACAATACTCTTAATTTTTAGATCTGTACTATCAACAGTTGGACCATTTGAAGGAAACAATTGGTCAGAATTGGTCAGCCTTGGACAAAAGAATAATTGTGTTCCATCAAGAAAACGGCAGACTTCACACAACAATATTGACTCACCGGAAAGTCCGAGAGCCACCAGGTGATTAGCATCAGTTCCTGCTCATCGCGAATAATTTGACTGGTTAAAAATTCACTTCAAGGAAAGCGAATTCCAGTTCTTTACCAATGCGGATGAAAGTTTTTATGAGAGAAGTATAAAGGAACTACTTACCTACAGGAATTACCTACCTGCATATTTGACATAAATTGGAAATAATGGATTGTTTTTATTAAACTTTGTATATACATACTGACAGTAGGAAAAACTTGTCCCAGTTCATGATATTATTAAGAGACCTCCCTAGCTGCGATATTTGACATATTGAAGAATATTTACTTGAAAATATATACACATAGTCAACATAATATACATATATGAGGAGAGCGTTTTTGACATATCCATTAATCGTGGAATGAGATGATACATCGTCTATGGTTCATTGGATTGTATGTGTCACAACAGAGACAAAATCTAAATTATGATCTATCAAAATTTTTCTAGTTTTTTTCCAAGCTGTTTCTTAGTTAAAGAATGTGGCAAAGAACTATATCCATTCATGTATATTTACATATAAGGAACTATCCTAGTTGTGGGCGGAGTTGTTAAATAATACGAAAAAAAAACATTTTTTACGTTCAAGTCGAAAATTTGATATGTTGTTAGCAAGAGCAGCGATTTTTGGCGCTCCTATTTACCTGACTTAAGTATCGATACTACTGTGGATCGCAATCCCTGGTGGTTGGCATAAGCTGGTTGGTACATATGGCGCCAGTCCGTCTTCTGTCCGCTTCTTTGTAAACGATTTTCTCGAAGCACAAAAAATGCTCCTCATTTCTCCCAATGATTTCATCATTTGATCTAAATAGCTTCAGCCTCCCTTTGAGCTTTTCTAAATACTAGATGACATTCGCCCAATTTCAGTTAAGTAGGATGCTGCGGATGGAGTCTTAATTCGGTATTGGATTCATGTAATTTTGCCATCATAATATAGACTTGTGACGCGGAGAATTGGCGTAGTAAGAAATATTTTTTTTTTTATCAATTTGGGAATGATTTTTATTCCCTTCTTCATACAATTCAAAAGTCTCACGTAAAATTCGCTAGTCATTTTTTCCCAAAATATGGAGGTTTTCACTAAATGATTTTCACTCAGCAGATTGCCATGTTGATTCTGGAGGAGGAAAGATGGTGAGCCAATGTTGTAGGTTGTCATATACTTCATAAAAAAAAACTGTTGTATTACTTTTAAATTTCTGCAAATAGCGCACAGTAACGTTCGGACAACATTTTTTTCGTTTTCAAATTTCCGTGCACAATAGTGAATGCAATGTCTTATTAAAGTGCCAGCTCTCTCTCTCTTGTAGCTCCATTTTTCTACTATCAACAGTAATTTTAGGGTTCTTTTTGTTTCTGGTATGGTTATCTGTTTTTAACGTGCCCCATGCTAAACAGTTTTGGTGCTCGTACGACCTCGTTTAAAATCGTTAACCCATCGACAAGAGATTATTTTCGATGAATAAAAGTTGACAAAACGATTTTCAAGTGATTTAACAATATTCTTTTTTTCATCAATAAATAATGTTTAAGCAATATGTACATGAGATCAGCTTTTTACCATTGCAAATATAAAAAGTATCAAAAGTAGCGCCACTTTAAGCAAATTCATCTGTAACAAAAATGATCAAAATGACATGAAATGATTAAAGGAGTCGTTGGAAAATTGCATATTTGTAAAAAGAGTACCCGTCTATTGTTCGAATCGATACACTTATACATAAATATGTATTAGTTCCAGGACTTACTGACCAATATTTGATATAAGGACAGGTGTATGATTTTCAATTTGCATGCTACGATAATATGTTTTATTTACAAACGTTTTTTCCCGTGGTTTCACTGTGCCTCGCCGGCGTTTTTGTCCCCTTCACGTTTTATTTCGAGCGTCAAACAGAAATAAATTAACTGTTTTTAAGTGGTTTCTGTTTCGTTTTGGCTTTCGACATTACAAAGCCTAAAAAAAGAGAAAAAAAAATTCAACGACAACATAAATTAACTTTTAGCACAATTAACAGGAATTTCTCATATAAATAACAGCAGTCAGCATTTGCAGCATCAACAGTGGAAACGGCTACAGCTGAAAACGTGCACACATACATAGATCTACCTTTAGCTACAAAAACACATTTCGACCCAGTCGACATTCAGCATTAAAAACATTGATCTCCTCTTAACAATCTGTCAATCAAACGGCAACAGTCATTTTCACTCGCTGCGCATTCGAATCCAAATGGATGTGTCGGTCTGCGAGTCAGAGCGAATACGCCAAAAGGCACCAACAGCAACGGCTAAAGGTAATTGACAGTTGTTGCACAAACATTGTCCGTCCGCTCCAACCCGTCCGTTCCTCCGTTTGTCCGGCTGTGAGGCCATCCAGTTGATTGTCTGTGTGATGTGACTTTGTTGTCTTGATACCAGAGGAGTTTGTTCATATTTTCCGTACATTATTGGCAACATTATTTCCTGCATGACCGACTGTCAAGTCAACAGCATTTCTTTTTGTGAGTTTTCTTCTCTTTCTGTTTGTGTCTCTTTAAACTTTAATCTTCTTGTTTAGATCACCTTGTTGATCATTTATAAGCCACCTAGACAACGTATACGTATTTATGTACACGTTGATAATTCTGAAGAGAGCACTGTGGTTGAAAAAGGAAACATTTTATGGATACCGTCAGAGGGTACACGAATAACTTCAGTAATATTTGAGTACTTTTTTGTTATGAATTTTTAATATCACATATGTAAATGTGACTATGCTTTATATCAAAAGAAACGGATTAACCATTTAGTGGTTTCAAAACTCTTGGACTGGCAAGACTGTAAATACTTTCATCTGAAGTGTTATTTATTTCGTGAAAGGTTTGCCACTTACGTTTACGGACCGCTGAACAACCGAAAAAGGCGTTAAAATAGTTAAAATTTACTACTACTGATTCAAGCGTAGACACTTTTCGTGCATTACGGGCTGATTATAGCAGTCGTAGTCGACCTACTGTGTAAGGAATTGGCAAGATTATAAAGAAATTTGACGAGCCTGGAAATGTTACATATGTGGTAAGGCCTTTACATCATCGCAATATACGCACTGCTGAAAATGTTGCTTCTGTTAGTGAAAGTGTGACGGGTAATCTGAATTTGTTGGTTCCGCGGCGCTCACACCAATCGGCTTCTGTTACGTCTATTTATGGCGCATTTTAAATTTGAATTTCCACCTCCATTCATGTAGAGTCCAACTCACGCAACAATTAAAACTGACCTTTCGCAACGGCGTATGTAGATATGTCGATTGGCTGTTACAGTAACAGTTTTTAATGCTGATTTTTCGAAATTTTCTTCAGCGATGAAACTCATTTCTCACTCGGTGCTTACGTGAACAAGCAAAACTGTCGCATATGGGGCTCGGATTGCCCGGAAGTGATTGTGGTGCGCATTATAATCTGAAAGTGTCATTGCGCTGTATTTTGTCGAAAATTATGCTGGAGGGACTGTTACCGTTCAATCAGAGCGATACGGCCGTACGGTAATCTACTTCTTTTGGCCTGCAATTGAAGGTAATGAACAGAAGGAAATGCATTTTTTTTGCATGAGAAGTTTGAATAAAGCGTAATTTCACGTAATTTGGCGACGTCAATTGGCCACCAAATCCCCAAACATTGGAGCATTTGAAAACCAACATTCGTCAAGTTATCGCCGATATATCGCCCGAAATGTGCGGAAATTGGTCGAAAACTAGATGGCATTTCATTTCGTACATAATAGCAAGGTCCAACTATTATAATAAAACAAAAGTTTCATAGGAATCATAGCTTTATGTCTGTTTTATTTAACTTTGCTATTCAAACCAAAAAAAATGGAAACCCGTTATAACTCCTTCGGGAAAGTTATAAAAATCATTGAGAATTTCAGCCGATTTGGTATAGATTTTCAAATTTTCTTTGTTAGTTTTACCTGTCACATGAAATTGTTTGTGCTTTTTTCAAGTTGGTCTAATCAGATTGCATTTTGATTTGTCTGCAAGTCGAAATAATAAGTAGAACACCTCAGTTTCATTAAGTAGAACATTGAGCAAGTTTCTCAGATTGATTTCGATGTACTTTTATTTTTATGTTCTCTTAAAACAGGGCTTTCACGTTTTCTCTAATTGAATGAGTAGGACTTGTGGTAAAATAATACCGAGTAACATGAATTAGTGTCATTTTCAAGTGTTACCAACAAGGTCGAATCTTGAAAAATATCTACCTACATTTGTAATCTAAATTGGTAAATATTCTTTTGTGTAGCCTTAAATCGAATAACCGTAATTCGCTTTTTAAATCAAATTTATGTTTCAAACTACCAGCCGTAAATTTTTAAAATTCCTCGAAATAATTCCCTGTTATGTTTAAAATAACTTTCAATTTGCTTGGAAGATTGCACGAAATATTCTTTGCACGAAAATAGGAAAATAGCATCTTTCATAATCATAAATAGATTGCAATATTAAATTTTTCAACCACTGTATCTCCACTACGTAATGGTTAGAGAACACACAACTGGATGCACGGATTCGTATGACGGGAGCTGAAGTTCGCCATATACTGTAAGAGATGTTAGCTATGAAATCAAACTGACACATCAATGATTTTTCATAAGAAGTTGTTAAATATGTTTCATGAACATAACTCGACATGTTGTCTTAGAGGAACAGGAAACACAGGTTGATATACGTGGCCAGAATTGTTCCGCGCACAACGTACTAATGCATAAACGTCGTATCGACGTCAACAGCATTTAACTCCATTGTGGTTTTCAAGCTGAAGTTCCTGGCTGAAGCATTAAAACAAAATTTCCTTGAAATCGTGCGTCAACTTTCGGTACACAATGGCGAAAACTGTCGTAATAACTGAACAAATTATGTGCAAGAAGAAAAGCGATGATGTATTTCAAAATTATCTACATATATATAAATCAATTGCTGTGCGTTAGTCTCGCTAAAGTTCGAGAACGGTTGGACCGATTTGGCTCATTTTGGTCTTAAATTATTGGTAGAGTATTCTGGAAGGTTTGAAAGGTTTTATTTGAAGTGATAGATGGCGTTGGAGATGAGATTTTTGCAATTAATTTTTTTTACCACATTAACATTTTGAAGGCAAAACAACGTTTGCCGGGTCAGCTAGTATATATATAAATATATGAAATTTTCTACGGTTGCGACTTAAAGGTTCATGAATCAAGTACGAAAATTTCACATGCGATCCAACAAACAAACTGTAACTGCCTGTACAAAAATGTAAACCATAGAGAAAATTAATAAATATAAAGGGTGTCCCAACAAGAACGCATGTTTTAAATTTAGCGCCATTCGAAGTGTCACTGTTTGACATTTGAACAATTGTTTGTGTTTGCTAGTAGAAGGTACGAAGTTAGTAAAAATGGATCGCTACACGAATGAACAACGCATTCTCATTGTGAAATTGTTTTACCAAAATGGTGAAAGTTTTGCGGCTACAGTTCGCAAATTTCAATCAATTTGGGATCGCAATAATGCTCCAAGAGAGTCAACTGTAAAGAGATTAAAGGATAAATTTGCCAAAACTGGGTCTGTTAGTGATGTAAAGACAACAACGCGTCTTCGACCAGATCGATCGACCGAAAATGTCGCAGCTGTACGTGATGACGTCGCTCAAACTCTATCCACCTCAATTCGACACGGAGCTCAGCAATTTGGTGTCTCCAAATCCACTATGCAGCGAATTTTGACGAAAGATTTGCATCCTCATGCATACAAAGCTCAATTGACTCAGGAACTGAAGCCAGCTGACCATGGACCGCGAAGGGAGTTCGTTGGGTATTGGAGAGACAACATGAAAACGCTGATTTTGCCGATAAAATCATATTCAGTGACGAGGCCCATTTCCATCTTGATGGCTTCGTCAATAGGCAGAATTGTCGCATTTGGGGTGAGGAATATCCTTGAGTGATTCACGAGAAGCAACTGCTTCCTCAACGTGTCACTGTGTGGTGTGGATTTTGGGTTGGAAGAATCACTGGACATTTTTTTCATGAAAATGAGGCATGTCAAGCGCAAACAGTCAATGGTGTTCGGTATCGTGAAATGATAACCAGTTTTTTCGTGCCTAGAATTGAAGAAATGAATGTGGAGGGCATGTGGTTTCAAGAAGACGGCGCCACATGTCATACAGCCAGAGAAACAGTTCAATTGCTGCATCAGTCATTTAAATCTTGCGTTCTTGTTGGGACACCCTTTACATACTCGTCTAATAAAGAGTACCATATCTTTCCAATAGATGGATTTAGTAATCTGTATTTCGCGTAGTATCAGAGCGATCAGGTTGCGCTATATGATTTTACTCACTTCGTACTCAATGAACTACTCAGACCGTTCTGTGATTGCGTAATTCAGTATTGTTTGAACCCACTTCAGTAATAGATATTAGGAAAGAAAAAAATATGACATATTTTACAGTATTCATTCGATAAAGAGAAAAGCGCAATCCAGACATCTGAAATTATAAACAGTGTTTATGGCTCTGATATTGTACCAGCGTATCTATCGCAATTATGATTTCGTCAAATCATTTCCTGTAATTTTGATGTCAAAAATGCACCACATTTTGGGAAGCCAATTGTCGGAAATATCAATAGAACAGTGGAAATCATCAAGTCCGACCGTCATATAAGCGCTGTTTCGATTGACTGGAGCTAAATATTACACAAAAAACCATTTCGAATCATTTGCACAATGCTGGATGCAACAAGAACCCCGACGTATGGGTGTCGCACTATAGAAGGCAAAAAAACCTCATAAACCAAATTTCCATTTGCAAATTGCAATTAAATGGGCTCACTTCTGAAGTGGATGGTGACTGATGCTAGCAAGTAGATCACTTACGCTAACGTTAAGCGGAAACCGTAGTACCCGAATCGTGACGCTGCTAAAATCAGAATTAATGGTCAGGAAAGTTTTGCTGTTTATTTGGTGCGATTGGCAGGGCATCAATTACTATAAGTTGCTCCAAACTCTTAATTTGGACCTGTACTGACAACAACTGAAATAGCCCTGAAGTGGCCAGTTTTGACCAATAGGAGAGGAATGGTGTTGCATCAGGACAACGCTAAGCCACAAACATCGGTAGTGACTTACCAGAATCAGAAGAGCTTGATTGGGAAAATCTTTCGCATCTGCCTTATAGTCCAGACCTGGCAACGCTAGTTCCTGTCTATTGCGACTGATTCTCCTGGCGAAAAATTCACCTTTAAGAGAACCTTGTGAAAGTTGCCTCTCAGTTTTTTACCGATAGGAAAAATAGTTTCTATGACAGAGACATAATAGAATTGCGAGTAGTTAAAAAAATGCATTATTTTGGTGAAATGTGACAACCTTATAAAACATATGATTTCAGTTTCAAGGCGCCACGCTGTTTAGTATTTTTATTTGAACCATAACTAGTAAACGATCTCAGTAAATTTGTAATTATGGAAAAAATTGATCACCGTTATGTAATTCAATGTTTTCATTTGAAAAGTCGCAATATTAAGGCCGAGCTATAATCTATTCTAGGGATTACTACTACTACTACTATTACTGTAAAATATTTGGTAGCAGAGTTTACACGAGGCCGTACGAGCTGCCAAACGAACACCGTGATGGTGAGCTAGCTGAAGTGACATACTTTTTAAAAAGTGCTTTACATCGCATATTTACCGAAGATGTTGAGGTGAGAAAGCTGTGCGCAAAATGGGTACCGCGCTTGCTTTCCACATCCACTATTGCGATGGCCAAAATTAATAAACTAAAGTTTAAATTGCTTCATCGCACTCCTTATTCGCCAGACTTAGCTCTCTCTGACTATTTTCTATTTCCGAACTTGAAAAAATGTTTCGGTAGTAAAATATTTGCTAACAATGAAGAGGTGGAGTTTGCGGTTGATGGCTATTTTTAATAGTTTGGCAGTTCTTATTATGAGCAGGGTATAGAAGTTACTGGATTTTGCTGTAAAAAAAGTGTATTGAGCTAAAAGGAGATCATGTAGAAAATTAATGAATATTTTTTCCAACTTTGCTAGATCATCATGAAGTTCCTTAAAAATTGGCGCTGCGTAATATTTTACCACTCCATAGACTGGACCAGTCAATGCCTTCAGCTACCTCTCATACAAATTGCTCGATTTTCCGATATTCAGTGGCTTTCCTGTAACTCGTAAATAGAGAGTAGTATAATTTTGGTAAACGTTGGAATTTTGGTAAAATATAGTATGATAATTAAAATGGATCGCATTGTCACATTCCGAAAATCGGTCATTTTATGTGAAACGTGCCAGAAACCGCTATAATACCGATTTTCGAAAATTCAGTATTCCCCTGCAACTCATAATCGGCAACCAGCAGCAACATATATTTTTGCCTGGTACTTGGTAAAATTTTCAAAAACAGATCGATTAACCAACCATGCCTCCTATAAATATGAGTGATTTAACCCATGTATTCTTGGCTTCATACTTCGTACGCAGTCCCACTAAGTGAAGTCGCATTTGGTACACAATGAAGATCAGGCCATGAAAGCGAAAAAGGATCACATTGTAAGGCTTCTTCTGATACGGATTTTTCAAAATTTTTGTTTTTTGGCAAAGTTGAGGAAAAATTGATGAGATAACCATTTATTCGTAACTTCATATCTTTCAGTCAGTTGCCCTGAATTCCACCAAACTCTCTAAGCTATCACAACATAATATTCCTGATGCTGATGTTTCTGGCACACAGTGGCAACATATTATGCTATCTATGGCAACTGCTCCAAGAACCATACCTGGGTATGAAAAGCCAGAATGATTTTTTAGGCGGAAGAAACGTTTGTGAAAAGTGTGGTAAAGTGAAGATATGGAAAAATACAGAGATAGAGGTAAAGCCCGAAAATTCTACCAAAAGATCAGAAGTAATGGGTATGGAACAGGGCTTCCTTGCTGCAAGGACAGCGATGGAAATCTGGTCACAGATAGGTAGAGTGTGCTGCAATTATGGAGAGAACATTTCTACAAGGTCCTAGCTCCGGATGGTAGCATGAATGAAGAAATCACTCCAATTAACGACGATGTCATAAGTTGCCTAGCTTCGAGATAAAACGGGCCCAGAATAGCAGTGTTGCGGCTTAAAAAGAACAAAGCTGCGGGTGCGTATGGCCTACCGGAGGAGCTGTTCAAGGCCGGTGGCGATGAGCTGATAAACAAAATGCATTAACTCCTACATATACCTATAGTTTGACTCGAAGAATGCAGGTCCGACGACTAGAATTTGAGCGTACTATATCCTTTGTTCAAAAAAGGCGAACCAAGCATATGCAAAATTATCGCCGTATCAGTCTTTTACTCATAGCTTATAATATCCTGTCGATTGTAATATGTCAAAGACTAAAGCCGATTCTAGCTGACTTGATTGGGCCATCTCAGTATAGCTTTAAACCTGGCGCAACGGAAAATTATAGAAAATCCTCAAAACAGACTGATCGACACGATTATAAAATTGCTTTCGAAAGTCTGATACGACAAAAACTATATCAGGCCTTATCCGAGTGTCGAATTCCCGTGAAGCGTATACGTCTTAATATGATGACGCTGATTGACAAGAAGTCTTCTGTAAAAATAGGCAAAAGTCTTAGTGAGCCTGTTTATACCAAAAGAGGATTTAGACAGGGTCACGATTGTCTATCGTGAAACATACTATTGGAAATGATTATGAGGAAAGCCGCAGTTAACAAAGATTGTATTGAATTGAATTAACAGGAATTGTGTATATTGTCAGAAAACTGGGAAATGTTGCTGCAGTCTTCTCAAGCATTGAGCAGGAGCCAGAAAAATGGACTGTTACTAAACGAAGACAAAACAAAATTAATTGTTTCAACGAACAGAGAGTCTACTTGCTTGGGCGCTGTGTGAACATTGGAGTGATGCATGAATTCATCTACCTCAGTTCAGCTGTAAACAAAACGAATAATATCAGCATGGAGATTAAGAGGAGAGCATTACATGCTAATATATGTTAAGCATGCGACTTAATGGTAAACCCCTCTCTCGGCAAACAAAAGTCCGACTGTACCAAACGTTGTTTCTACTTATCTTGTTACATGGCGCAGTGCGCAGTGGGAAACATATGAAGCTATTTTCGTTAATAGAGAGAATCGGCTGTATGTGCTATATATCGACATTAACGTGGCTGGATCGTGTTGGGCGGATGGATCCAAATGCTCGAAACTTGGTGTTACAATTTAGAGAAAAAGTGCAGAGGAACGGAGCGCTTGGCATTATATTCTGCAGGAGAGGTATAATAAATAAGGCTGTCTATTCTAGTCACCACGTAAGTAAGAAAGTAAGTATTCTCAGCTTCATACCTTCTAAGCAGTTACACAAATTTATTAAAATTTGGTACACAATAAGCGTTATGACATCTACTGTCTGAAAATGAAATTGGATCGCATTAACACATTCCTTCTGGTACCAGTTGTGCAATTTTCTAAAATTCAAGTTTTCCTTGTAACTGTAATTTGAATTTTTATTCACTGGAAAAATCGATAAAATAATCACGCCATTTTGGTACCTTCCATACTAGTGACCAATATATCTCATATAATCCTAATTTCATATACATATTTCCAGAAGTTGTATTAAATTCTAAGACTACAAATAAAAAAAATTTGAGTGTAAACGAAATATTGAACATTTGTTCAAAGCATTTGTTGATGTAAACCTGGCGTTATCGAGCGCAAGTCACACTTCTGCAGCAATGCGAAATAAAATTGTTCATCTGATAGAAATTACCATACAGTTTTATCTTTGATGTCGTTAATATGATATGTTTTTTTGAGTTGCACTAAATTTAGTAAATTTTGGCACATTTCAAGCATTTGGTACGTTCAGGTTTTAGAATGAAAATAGATTGCACTGCCATCCATGTCTCATCTTAGACTGATTCAAATTAAAACAATAATTGCTTAGAATGTGAGGTCATTTGTTATGTTTATGGACAACTAATATTTCCTCTGATTTATCAGCGGTCGGCAAATAATGATAATAATCATATACTTTGTAGCCATTGGCCACCACACATAAACTGAATGCCGCGATTACCGAGCAATTTTATTGTACGATAGGTTTATTAGGGGAGAAGTGCTGTTTTGTTATACAGTTAACATACATCCCTCTTAAATCTGACATTGTGTGGAGTTGCCAGTGATTATTTTAACCGTGTGTGCAATATAAATTAACATATTAACTTCACATGGCAAAAATGTATTATCCCCTACTTTCCCGTGAATCGAATTTCAATTAAGCTATATTCTAGCAATCTTGCAAGATTTCATTCACTCATTGCTTGCAGCTAACACTTGAGCATTCATCATCTTCCTTATAAATCTCACTCGTTCGCCTACGCATATCTTTTGACCCCGTTTACATTGATTACCAGCAAAATGATATGAATTCAAGCTTTCCAACACGTTTTAGAAATTGTTTTACATTCATTCCTGTCACGTTGATAACCATCTCAAAAACAGGCAGACCGATTAAAAGCAATCCATCTCAAAGGTAATGGATAGAGGATAGAGGCAAGAAATTGTTGGTCCACCGCAATAACCCATAACTCTGATCTTTTCAAACAGAGGAGGCAGTCGAGCAATTTACAGGCGTTTAGTAAAGGAAAACAAAGGCGCTGATTGCAACCGTGTGGAAGGAGATGAAAAGAATACAATCAAAGAAATTTGTTTATAATGCCATCAGCGAAATATATAAAACAAAATAAACACTTATGCCCAAAACCGTAAACAACAAAGCAAACACACAACGGATGGAAAGGAATGAAGAGGCAGAAACAATTCCAGTCGTACATTTGATTAAACGCAATTGATAACAGGTACATTTTTCTTTATTTCACTCGTACCAACAGCCAACGAAAACCGTTGTAGAACAAATCAGCGGCCCAGACCCGGCTCAAGTACTCGGTCGCTTCATCATCGGTACATGTGATGTGCGGTGATGTTCCCTCCGTGTTATCACCATCAGTCAGTCCAACAGCACATGCGCATGCGCAGTGTTTGCTTAACAATGCTGTTGCCATTGTTGTAGTCGTCATCATTGTTTGCAGATGGACTTTTATGGGGCCGAGCATGAATTCAATGCGTATGATTTCACTGAGGTTGGGTTAAACATTTAACAGCACAAGAAAAAAAACTTAATAATTCATTTAAACCGTCAACACATAACAAAATGAGAACGAGATGAACTGGAGATAAGCGAAAGCATTACCAAATGTTTAGTTCCAAAATGAAATTTTAACGTTTGTTAATGAAAGCTTAACCGTAGGTAGTCTAAATTTGCACACCCTACAGCAACACTGACATAGAGGGTGAAAGCAATATAAGAAGCTATCGTATGTTGGCTGGGATGGTATTCAAGATCAACACTGATTTAGTGTTACCTAGATCGATTAAAGAGAAATTGGTTCATGCTTATATTATGCCTAGTATTCTATATCGTTTAGAGCTATATAATAACTAACTAACTAATAAACAAAATGTAAGAAAAATTCAAGAATTAAGGAAAGTTAAATTCAAAATTTTAGGAGAAATTGGTTCATGCTTATATCATGCCTAGTATTCTACATTGTTTAGAGCTATATAATAACTAACTAACTAATAAACAAAATATGAGGAAAATTCAGATGGCGTTTAATAGAGTTATGAGATATTTGTATTCATTGAGCCGTCGTGTTCGTATAACACCCTATGTTAAGCGTTTCTTGCGCAATAGTTTTAAAAATTATATCGATTTGGGGTCTTTTTTGTTGTTTTATAAAGTTGTTTGACTGTGTATTCCTCAATTTCTTTATAATTCGTTTAATTTTTCACATACCACTCGTAATAATCAGCTTCTTACTCCTAAAGTAACCACACTCATGAGTCGTGCTTTTGTAGTAAGAGTAGCACGAATTTACAATTTACTTCCAAACCATTTTAAATGTTTTAAATTATGTCCTGATTTTTACAAAAGATACACTCTGCTACACTTTCAGATTTTCCAGTAGAATTTTGTTTTCAATTAAATTGTGAGCAGCCTTTATTGCATACTGATTATCTCATATTATCTTATTATATACCGATTAACTTCTAAATTAGTTCTTTTTTTCATATTTTTGTTTTCTTTAATAACTATACCTTCTCTAAAATCATATTATATTTTTATAAATGTTATATTTAAGTTTTGTTACGTGTTTTATTAAATTTATATTATTGAGCAGATTAAGTCTAATAGATGAATTCTGGCACACTGTAATTTACTTATAACTAGCCGGAAGGCTTTAAATTACAAGCCAAATAAATAAATAATAAAGAAATAGAATAAGTAAATAAATAAATAAATAAATAGAAAAAAAAACTAAGTTCGGACGATACAGCATGTATGCTGCTAATTGACAGTCAAGATTTTAAGTGAGAAAAAACTGTTAGTGTGAAAGCAGCATGTGATACAAAAAGGTACCTGTATTTTGATTACGTTGTACCGGGTTATCCATTTTTCGATTTCAAAAGTAAAGTTAAATAAGATACACATAAAACCATGAATTCCATGAAACTTTTGTTTCATGCTTGAACCTGCCATTATGTACGAAATACAATGTATAATAATTTATCTAGTAGTGGATCTTTCTGAGGTAGTTTTCAACCTCTTTTGCGTCGATAACTTGACGATTGTTGATTTTTAAACGCTCCACTGTTTGAGAATTATAAACGTAACCACTGTCATTGACGTAGTCCCACCAACAAATATTTAACGGCGTCAAATTGCATGATCTTTGTGGCCAATTGACGTCGCCAAAACGTGAAATTACACTTTCTGGAAACTTTTCATGCAATAAAGCCACAATCGGTCATGTTGTGTGGCTCATGGCACCGTCTTGTTGAAATCACATATAGTCCTGTTCATAATTTTCAATTATAGGCCGAAAACAGTCGGTTATCATACGGCCATAGTGCTCTGAATTGAAATTCGGATAATCCGACACACTTTCACTAACAGAAGTGATATTTTCAGCAGTGCGTACATTGCTATAATGCGCAGGCCTGACCACATCTGTAACATTTGCAGTTTCTTTAAATTTCTTAATAATCTTGGCAATTCTTTGATTACGACGACTATAATCATCCCGTAATGCACGAAAAGTGCCCACTACTTTTGTAGTAACTTAAGCGAGCGCCATATTCATTAAAGGGCAATTCTTTCACTAAATAAATAACACTTCAGATGGCAGGTATTTAACTGATAAAAGCCTTGCCAGACCGGCGGTTTTTGAAACCACCAATTGGATAACCCTGCATAACTTCAAAGCTATGTTTAAGCATAGATAAATTCTGTATGAAACATTTGAATTTCAATTGACGCTGATTTTAAGTGATGAATTTTGGAGAAAAATTGCAAACAGACAAATCGTGTTGAGTGTTTTTTTTACATACAGTCTTTGCTGCTAATTAATTATGGGTTTTAAGATATTTTCCTTTCTGATTTATATTGTTGACACCTGTTTTCAGCTGTTATCTCACAACTAAGAAAACAAAGTTTGTAATAGTTGAAATACCTGATTGTATGAACATCGTCTTTTAAATCTTTCTGAATTTTCTATGGTATGATGTCTGGCTAAATCTTGTATTCATATTATATTTTACGAGAGTTTATGTGAATTTCATACAAATGAGGATATCTATACGTGTAATGTTCCTAGCGGTCGTAACAGTTTAAATTAATAATGGAACTAAAAATCCTAATCTTCTCCCTTTAAGGTATCCTAAATATGGAAATATTACTCCAAAGGATGACTGCCGCATCAATCGAGACGAACATCTCATATAAGGGTTATGGCGAATCTACATTTCAACAGTAATCAAAATTTTAAACAATCATACATAAAGTCAATGGAAGACAATGATCCAATGAACCGTAATTTGTTTCTTGTTTAATACGGCCCATAAACATCCTCCGCCCAATCCTGCCATTGTTTGAAGAAATTCACAAAATTTCTCCCCCGAAGCATTTGGCTTAATCATAAAATGCGATAGTTTGTGTGGTATTCAATCTAAAGTTTTCCCCCCTTCTTTTGTGAAATGCGTATGTGTAGCATCGTGTACGTGTGTGTTTGTTTATGCCACCCTAAACATTGAATCTCATACAGAATAACATCAAATTTTCATTATTTTTTATGTTCTCTGTTCCCGCTCCCCTTTAGACAATCGACTTGAGCATTTCATATCATTTTGTTCAAGATTTTGCAGCAGAAGGAAATCTGTGCCATTAAGTCTTGGATATGATGTGGATATGTTTGTGTGAGTGTGTTGTGCGTGTACATATGTGAACGATATTAAAGTAGATGTTTAACAGTTTGATCTGGTCTATCATAGGCTTTAAAAGCTAATCTGATATGGGAAGGATGCCAAAATATAGATTTCAAGAGGTAATGGAAATTCGTTGAAATTTTGGGTAAAACAAACTTCCTTGCATACCAAGAGTGGGATGTAGCAAAATTTCTCAAAAGCAAAGAGCTTTTCCGCATTCTATCTTCAATCTTACTAAACTTCGATCTGAATATATTACCCAGATTTGTCGATTGCTCGACTACACGAAGTGTCATCGTGGATTGAACCCACTATCATGTGAATGACAGTCGAGCGTTCTCACGATCGCCCCAAATGTGGTGTTTTGATTTTAACTTACCTTATGTGTATATGATTATATACACAAAGGGAAAAATTAAAGCTGACTAGCAACCATAGGTAATACACTAAACGAAGTTCATAGAATCTGTATGTGGTTTCCAAGTCTTTCCAGAACGCAACAATTTAAGAAAATTTGTGATGGAAAAACAAAGTTTGTGTTTTCATAGTTTTATTCATCTGCAGGGAATCGCTCCTAAGCAAGTCACTTATAAACAGTTTAAAAACGAAACTGGAATTTTTAAAGCTCAGTTTGATAACGAGATATTGCAGTTGAACACCCTAAATTCCCTTCATTGAGGTACAAGAATTACAGAGAATTTTCTATGATATTATGATGAATTACATTGAATCAAATTGAATTATATTGAGTCACATTGAATCAAACAGAATTATATTTAATTATTTAAATCACTATGAATTGTGTTGAATGACTTTGAATTGCCTTGCATCAAACAATTTGTAAATATCTGGCAAACATTTTACAAATTAACTATTCATTTGTTAGTGTAAAGGCAATTTCAACCAACCATGTAATTGTAAAACCCCTTATTTTGTTACGCCTATGTGGTAACCCAGTGGACCACGAAGGTCTCATGTTTGAAACAGGCAAAAAGCTCGTTTTCTTTTCCTGTAAGTCGCCAAACGGACCACTTCGCCAGCCGCCTTGAAAGTAAATGAAAATAAATACACAATTTAATCAATCTCTCGTGTTTTCATCTTCTCACACACAAAATTCCCCGTAAGTATTCCAATCCCGTGAAGAACCTGAGTTCCCCCCAAAATCCTCCAATTTATTTGGAACCTAAGTTCCAACTATCGTACAATCTTCAGGTTGCAAAATCTATCAGATTTAAGTTTTTACAATTACCAAGTAAAAAAAATCACGAATGAGCAATGCCAGCTCATTTATTATACAAGGTGTCCGTCGGGAAGGTATACTATTTTGATTTTCCGCCATTTTGCTAAACATTAGTTTTGACAGTTCATATTTGGCAGTCATGAAGTAGAGACGTGGCAAATTTATTATGGAAAAATATTCGATAAACCAACGTGTTTTAATCGTTAAAACGTTTTATCAAAATCAATCATCGATTACTGTGACGATGAGAAAGTTACGTGCAATTTTTGGGAGAAACAACGTGCCAACAAGACGCACTACAGTGATTGATTTCGAAGAAAGAGGGTCTGTAGCTGATAGGGCCGAGCATGGAATACAACGTACTACAAGATCGGCAGAAAACATTACTTCTGCTCAAGGAAATGTCCAAAACAATCCATCAACCTCAATTCGACGCCGTGCTCAGAAGCTTGGTCTTCAAAGAACAACTTTGGCCACAATTTTGCACAAGGATTTGTATTTGTTTCCACTTAAGATTCAGTTGACACGAGCTCCTAACACAAGACCTTTTACGCCGCCCTACACATGCCAACAGGATGTTACAGCTCGCCCATGAAAACCCCGACATTTTCAACGTCATTTGAATAGATATGTGAACAAACAGTCGGTTCTGGGCAATGGAAACTCCTCAAATTATTCATCAGTCACCTTTACATCCATTAAAAGTGACAGTCTAGTGTGCAATTCAGTCAGAGGGACTCATTGGACCTCAATTCTTCGAAACTGAAAACGGCGTAACGGTAACTGTCAATGGGGAGCGATATCGTTATATGATTGAAAACTTTTTAACGCCACAACTGCATGCTTTGGGCAGAAACGCTTGAGCAACTCAAACAAAATATTCGTGATGAAATTAATGAAATACCGCGTGAAATGTGTGAGAATGTAATGAGAAATATGCTCAAAAGGGCTCGCATTTGTAAGGCTAAAAGAGGCGGACATTTATCTTATATTGTATTTGTATCTTGCTCTTTTATTTCAAAAAAGACAAAAACAAAACAAAAACAAAAACACGGAGGATAACGTGAATGGTTTAAATGTCCTAACAGAACACAAAATGGGTTTTCAAAATGCAAAGACCGTCGGATCCCACTGTAAAATGAGTTTGATGAGTACGAAATCAAAGCCGTTATATAATTGCCGATATTAAATAAAACATTTATCAATATAAGATCCATTCTCTTTCATTTAATCAAAAGTTATAAGCAAACAAAGTAGTATACCTTCCCGACGGACACCCTGTACATGTTTTTACCCCCATAACTGGTTTTTATGGCCAAAAACTAGTGTCGACGAACCTACTTATAATTTCCGAAAACTTCTTTATTCAAAATTTATTAGCCTCATATTATTTAATTTCTATATGTTGAATCTGTTAACCAGGTACTTTTTTCATATTTACGATTATATTCTAAAAAAAGTGGAAATACTATAGAATACAAAAAAACCCATCAGTTAATTCGTTCAAATGGAATTTCGTAGAGAAGTAGTAATGCCATTCCGAGACGAGAATATTTCAACTCCAAAAAATCTACAGACTGGGTGTAGAAAATTTAAAAGCTCGGTCATTCACATTTTTTAAGAAATTGCTAACATATTTTTTAAATAAATAAATTTTACAGGCAGCGTCACTTGAAGGAATCAAGATATATCTATGGTCACAACCCGTAACAGCCTAACTCGAGTTAGGACACAATTGAGTTATTAGCACCATCGTATTCAGCGTATCTAAATTTATTTGCTCTAAATTTTTCATGTTTGTATCTCTTCCAGGAAAGCAATAAATCCTAAAAATCCTAATAGCTTAAGTTATTTTTATAATGACTGTTTTGGCATAACTGCCTAAGTCAATTGCGGATTACAACAAATATAAACATTATTTTTTCATCATTGCCTAAATCAACTTAAGTCGTTAATCCAAAAAAATAAAGAAACAATTTTATTTTCCTAACTTGAGTTAAGCTCTTATTCCGAATTATAATTTCGTTTTTTGATAAGCATAAATTGAGTTAAGGTCTTCCTCCAAACTTAAAGTTTTTTATTTAATCTGGAATAATAGCCTAACTCAACTTGAACTTTTTGACTTTCTTTCGTTCAACAATTCATAAGAGCCTAAGTGTCTTTTTCGATAATATATTTTGATTGCGAGAATAAACAACTATTTTTTGTTAACAACTAAGTAAAGAAATTTGTTTCCTTGGAATCTGTAGCAAAGTTTTCCAAGGAACACCTACTCCTGATTTTCAGTGAAGATTCAAAACTTTAAACTCCTGTACTGAAAATATTGAAAAACAGACTTAGGCTGTTATGGGTTGTGACCACAGATATGTCGTATCCAAAAAGAAGAGATTCACAACTTTTTAGTCCGACTGAGTGATGTCTGTCTGGCTTCTGAAACTGCTTAAAACTTGGCGCAATCCAATATTTTGCCACGTCACATCAGGCAATTTCAAATGGTCTATATCGGCCACGCCTTTCTGGTACCTCGTAAACAAATTGGCCTATTTGCATACATTCTTAACTTCACATCTCTCAATTAGTTACACCGAATTTAGCCAAATTTGGTACACTTTGGTTCCGAGAACGGAATGGACTGCATTGTGCCCCAGTGCAGAAAGTATTCAGCAGTAAACATAATAAGCAGCGCAGACAAGGGCTGTCCAAAACTAGCTGTCCACGTAACTAAGTAATATGTTTGGTACTTTAATTATTTAAATTATTAATATCTTCAATACATGTCACCGTCTAGGCATACCTTCCCTTTCTTGTGGTGATTTCTTGCACTCAACATCTCTTATGGCGTATCATAATTCAGTTCTCACGCATTGCTTGAAGTAGGAAAACATTTTTTTCCAACTTGAAAACTGGAAAAGTAATAAGTCCATGTGTTCTTGTTGTTGCTGTTGCCATTGTGGGGTTTTCATCTTGCATCATTTTAATTTGTGTGAAAAATTGTCACCACAGCAACATCGCCATTCATAAATGACAATAAAATAATTGTCGTTGTGGAAAATTAACAGAGAACAACTGCACCCAATATGTTTCCACACCACATTTCCCAGTGAAAAAGTTTTCTTTGAAAAGGGGAAAACTTCTGTAAAGTTGGAGTGGAGTATGTGGTGTAATTGACATCCCTTGAAACTGGTTGTCATGGGAAAATGTTAAATATAAAATCATTCAACTTATCTGGATATGAATATACGCACAATAGAAGATAAGTAGGCGGAACTCTCTTTATGTCAATGCATCCCGGGATATGTGAATCCTCAGATCCAACTGGGAGATGTGATGTGGAAGCTGGCAGAACAAAACTTAAGTATTTCATGATCAAACGACAAAATGCCTTGAAATTCTCAAATATAATGCAACAGATGTGGGTGTTTTTAATGACCATTTGCCAAATTAGCTCTAAAATTTTGTGTGCGACAACGATGATGACTTGTAAAAGGATTGCGGCAAAATGCCTAAAGACTACCTGGCGACAGGGAGAATTTAGATCCTCGGTCAAATTAAGAGTTTTGTAAGAATTTGGGCATGTTTCTGTAAAACTCTACTAACTTTTGCCCTTGGCGGGCGGCCTTACGATATTGAAATTCGTTTTTTAAGCTAAGTTCTTTAAGATACGGATGGAAGAAAGGAGACATAAATGACACAACCGCGTGAAGCCAAATGGCAGGTTCATGAAGTCAGAAATCTTAATTTTATCATAGTGAAAGTACGATTTGTCGAAATAAACAAATGAATTGGTTAAACTGAAAACAATAAACTTAAGAGTTATATTAAGATTGCGACCTGTGCACAGTTTAATAACGAATTTTACGAAATTTTTTTCTGGGGAAACAATTTATACGAGAAGAAACAAAAAACGATACTATCGTTTAGACTAAGACCTGCTATGGCATTAAGGTAAAATTGGCAAGGAGACTCTCCTGCAGCGCTAAATAAATTTAATTTTTGATTTTATTTGTCCTTGAAATGTTGAATCACTCATACGATGTAGCCGCTGCTTGCTAGTTTTTGTATAAGAACATTGAGGTTTTCTACTCCCCTACTGACATCTGTCATATTTTTGCCCCCAACATAAAAGAGGTTCTACGAGATATGCATATACATGTAAGTCAGTTGACCTGACTGAAGTTTTTATACGCTTTTTTTCACTTTTTTATGGTAAACGACCACATCCTACAAATTTGTACTATAGCTAATTAAAATGGATCTTAAGTCCTAATGTAAATATTTGTTAGAAATAACACATGTTTTTTTTTGGGATTTTGGATTCGCAGGATTCGCATTCCACGTCCGGAATTGTGGAAAACAAAGTTCGTGGCTTTTGCATCATGATAATGCACCTGCTCCCTCATCTTTGCTTGTGAAAGATAATTTGGCCAAAAACAACACCATTATCATGCCTCAGTCACCGTATTCGCCATATTTAGTCCCCTGTGACTTTTTGCTGTTCCCAAGATTAAAGAGACCCATGAAGGACGGCGTTTTGTGGAGATTGAGGAGATAAAAACCGAGTCGCTGAGAGAGCTCAAGGACATACCAAAAATTGCATATCAGAACTGCTTCGTGAATTGGAAAAAACGCTGGCATAAGTGTGTTATATCAGTGGAGGACTGCTTTGAAGGAGATAAAACAGAAATGGATGAATAAATAAATATTTTTTGATAAAAATTAAAACTCAGCTTATTTTTTGAACACACCTCGTATATTATATATATGATATAGATCGGTTGTTTACATGGGTTGTTACAGTTATGTTGTTACAGTTAAACTACTTCTTTTTGCTGATATTTCGAAGAATTATATATAAAAATAATGGATTATAATTCAGCTCGTCATAGTCTGTGAATTAGGAGTTAGAGGGATAAAATTGAATTTCGGAAAAAAGTCGAATTTTCATGGGAGTTAACAGAAGGGCCGTGACAACGCAGTCCATTGTTATTCTATGGCACTAATTGAGAAAACCCTTAACATGCACCAAATTTGAACCTAAGAACATATAGGTAAATCCGGTTATACATATGAGAGGGGTCAGAAGGGGCATATTTATCCAATCGATTTTTTGAGATTTTACCAAGACTATAGGTTAAAATAATGATCATATGTTAAACGCTCAGGTTGTTGCGTAGGACGATTTAGAATGTACAGAAATAAAAATTATGAAAAAATCATCCACCGTGTAGAGGAGGTACCAGAAAGGGTTGGCCGATATTATCCCTTTACAATCCCCAGCTTCTATCTGACAACATATTGAACTGTGCCAAATTTTAAGAAGTTAAGAAGAAGTTTCACGAGTGATTACATCAGTTATCGTGTCTTTCAGCCAGCCAGGTAGACAGACGTTCATTTCGCAACCAACTTAAAAGTTTATGAAACAAATTTGACCAAAATTTACTTGGCACTTTAGACGCTCCCTTCTGGATATTACATTTTTGCCGTAACACATGGTGTACAGGGTGGCGCAATAGAACGTGCATATTGCATCATCTTTTTTGCGGGGTAGAAAAGGCGCGGGCGGGGGAGCGCCTACATCGTTGGGTTGGCGGGCTTATTGAGTTTTAGTCGCTATGAATCACTTCGACGGGAAGCGTCGCGCATTTTGCGTGTGCGCATTTTACAAGAACTCTCGTTCATATATGTATTGCTACTAGGCGACTACATTGTGCTGAATATAGACTACGGCGAATTAGTGAAGCTCCGAGTGCTAATTTAATTAAAATATGGGTAAAGCATTTTGAAGAGACCAGTTCAACATTTAAACCACAAGCAAATGGTCGCCCAAGAACATCTAGAACCGAAGACAATGTTGAGAGAGTTATGGAGTCAGTACGAGGAAATCCACAAATGCCGACTCGCAAGAGATCGTCCGTCTTACAATAATCGCGACGAAGTTTGCAACGAATTTTAACAGTGGATATTAAACTGTATCCATATAAGCTGCAGTTAACACAAGAATTGAAAGAGTCTGACTTCATAGCAAGGCTCGCATTTGCTAATGAAATGCTTAATCGATTTTCCAATTTTGACAGCATCCTTTTCTCTGACGTTTCCTTATGAATGGGTTTCATTTCCTTATGAATGGGTTCGTAAACCGCCAAAATTGTCGTTACTGGAACAGTGAAAATCCCAAAATCAAACACCAGAAACCATTGCATAGTCCTAAAGTGACAGTATGGGCAGCAATCTCTGGCAGAGAAATAATTGGTCCTTTTTTCTTCGAAAATGCGCGGGGCCAAAACGTCACGGTTAATACGGAACGCTATGTTGAGATGTTGGACGGATTTTTGGCTCCAGAAATTAAAAGGTCAAGAATAGTGAATTCCAGAACTTGGTTCCAACAAGATGGAGCTACCTGCCACACATCAAATGACTCCATGGCGGTGGTGAATCAGGTGTTCCCTGGCAGACTGATTTCGAAAAGAGGTGATATCGCATGGCCCCCACGTAGTCCAGACTTGCCACCTCTTGACTTTTTTTTGTGGGAATACCTCAAACACAATGTCAACAGTAATAATCCAAGAAACATCGTTCAGCTCAAGGAGAATATCCGTGGTGAAATGGCAGCCATTACACCAGTATTACTGAAGAAAGTTTTCAATAATTTTCGTTTGCAGTTAGAGGAGTGTCGTCGTAGAGAGGGTCACCATTTAGATGATGTTATTTTTAAAAAATAAACTCCATTTATTACTCTACAATGCCTTAGATTTATTTTAACCATACCTTTTGTATTTATTTTTTAATTTATTTTTTAAATATGCACGTTCTATTGCGCCACCCCGACCTAAAACTTAACTTCTTCGGGTGAAGGTGCAGAAATATTTTGCATATCAGCTTCAGATTTTCTTAAATTAAATTGCTGAAATTTCAGTTCAAAATGTAATGTATGTGAAGTTTAACGATGTTTAGACATTTAACAGCTTTGTGTTTTCCTATTCAAATAGAAATTCCATGGAAAACAGATGTTTCGCTAGGGAAGTCACTGACATGCATCGCATATCGATGTATGCCTGCAGCATATAAAAGCTCACAGACTTCCCATATGCCACATGTTGCATATGTTGCATATGTAAATTTCTGGATTTGTGCGTACTCGATGTCACAGACATTTAATGTCACTACAATGCCTATTGCAATGTATGTAAATGCATATGTGTGTATATGTGTAAAAGTAAATGAATGTATGTGTGCAAAAGCAAACAAATCCGTAACCAAACCACAGATACAAACTGACAATAAACACAATAAATGTTGTTGTTGTTTATTGCACTCATTCTCAGACTACATCGATCGGGTGATATAAATTGCGGCATTTGTGGTGTGAAATGTAAAAAACAACGCCGTCTTTTTTACTAGAAATTAAATGTTACAACACGATACAAAATGCAAAACTAATTGTTCACGCGGATATTATTTTATACTGTGTGCGTGGATCGTGTAAAGTTCACGTGTATGGTGACAGTAGCTCCAGTGAGAAGCGTGATTTAATTTGTATCACACTGATAATGCGAGCAACTTCTGGTTGAATATTTACATAAATAGAATTCAAATCGAATATTGAAAGTTAAGTTCTGAACAAGCAATTGTCTACAAAACCAGTTCGGGAACAATATATTAATAAAACAACGTAAGCAATCGCCCTCCTTTCCACTTTGTAATACAGCCGTTCATAATACATTTTCGGGTTGCTGAATCTCAGATTGTACTAAAATGTATGTACCTTAATCCGAATGACCGAAGGTACGATGGCGGTCTCAAAACCTACCTACCTACCTACCGACACGAAAAAGTTAGGAAAATTTGTCTTTTTTTTTCTTCTACATAACCTCCTTTTAGCTCGATACATTTTTTCCAGTGATATTCAGCTTATATACCCAGTTTATATAGGGTGGCGCATAAGAACGCAAAAATTTGATCAGTGAATACATTTTTTGTTTAAGTCTGTTTTTTTTTTTTGCGTCTCTAAATAATGCTTGGAAAATTTATGATGAAAAAGCCCAGCACAGAACAAAAAACCAAAGTTGTTCAATTTTACTTTGAAATTCAGCATTCGATTATTCAGAACACATCGAAATTTCTTTTCTGTTCGAAATGTTCCTAGCGCTCCAACAATTTGCCGATTGGTTCAGTGTTTTGGGCAACAAAGGGCTGTCTGTGATCTTCCGCGTGCTGGAAGACATCGTGCAGTTCGAAATGAAGTGACCATTGCTGGAGTGCAAGTAAGTATTGAGGAAACCCCCGAAACTTCCACCAGGCGACGTTCTCAGCAGTTAGAGATGTCTAGGCGGTGTTTGCAAAGAATTTTACATATTTTACATCTTTTCCCATATAAGATGCTATTGGTTCACGATTTAAAACCAAATGATGCACAGGAACGCATTCACTACAGTCGCCGTTAACGTTGCTTATGTACCCTTTAGTAAGAACTGTAGAAGTCCTTAAAATAGCCATCAACCACAGACTTCGCTTCTTCATTGTTGACCTATATTTTACTTTTTTTTAGGAAATATTCTAAAGTGAGCTAAATTTGGCGAATAAGGTGCATGATGAGACAATTCGAACTTTAATTCATTTATTTTGGCCATCGCAGTAGTGGATGAATAAACTGCATTATTGCCTCGATGAAACAACATTTTCTTTTTCGCCAAATTCCGCGTTTTCTTCCATAATTTCATCATCTAAACGTTGCAATAAATTAGCCTAATATTTCGCATTAATGGTTCTTCCATTCTGAAGGTAACCAATAAAAATAATTCCCTGCGCATTCCAAAAAATAAACTCCATGACCTTGCCCGCAGATGGAACGGTCTTCGTCTTCTTTGCACACGATTCTCCCATTCCAGTCCACTACTTTGACCGTTCCTTTGTCTCAGATGTAAATTGGTATTATCCGTGGTTATAAATCGACGCGAAAATTTATTGCAGTGAAACATCGCCAAACACTCTGCTGAAACATCTTCACGACGCTGTTTTTACTCTATTAAAAGCAATTACGGCACCCATCTTACGCACAGCTTTCTCATCTTCAAATCTTGGGTCAGTACACGATGTTAAGCACTATTTGAAATGGTCATGATTTCAGGTGGCTCACATTTGCTTCAGCCGACGATCGTCTGATACCAATTTGTGGATTTTCTTAACCGTGTCTAGCGTGGACACCTCAAATGGTCGACGACTACGGTGTTCACCTTGGCAGCTCGTACGGCCTCGTGTAAGCTCTGCTACCCAATATTTTATAGTCTTATACAAAGAACCACACTGCTCTAGGGTTGAACCTAGTTCAGTTTTAGTATTGGTTAGACTTAGAGCTTTCAAATGGAAATATTGAATTCTATGACAGTGACCAATTTTTTCCAAGTTTAGAAATTCACTAAGATCGTTTACTTTTGATGGCTCAAACAAAAATACCAAACAACGTGGCTCTTTTAAACTTAAAACATACGTTTTATAAGGTTGCCACTTTTCACCAAAAAATTTTTTTCAAACAACTGGCACCATCTATAAATTAGGTCGTTCAGTTTTGGACCGCCCTTGTAGGGGTGCAGTTTCTTGTTAGATTTCTGGTAGGCTTTACAGAGAATTATGGACTAATGCAATAAGCAGCCTACTATATAGACGTCATAGACGAAAAATTAAATTTCAGAAAACTAGCCAATTTGTATGGGAGGTACCTAAAGCGATGCGGCGGTGGTGTCGATTTCCAAAAAGGAAACTCAGCGTATCAAACGAGTGACGTGCGCTAAATTCGACTTTCGAATTCGAAATTAGACCAATTGTTTTAAACGTGTGAATCTAAAAATGATTAGAAGAAATTGGTCATTCATGTGGGACGTGTTGGTTCTTTTTTTCAAATTTTACAGGCAAACAAAAGGCAAAATTCGAAATTACCACAGCCTACAAGTTACATTTCGTTTAGCAAAATCACCCAATTTGTTTGGGAGGTACTGGAAAGGATTTGGCAATGCCTACCATTGTCATTTCCAAAACATTCGGATGAAGGTAACAAAATATTTCAATATCTTCAAACTTTATGTCTAATATTGGCTACAAAACTATTCAATTTTAGTAAAAACTCGTCTTAACTACCCTGCATAAAATCGGGTTATTCTGAAGAATAATATTATCCTAGCTTCCACAAATGCTATATGGGCATATTTTCCGCTTCTTGGGAGGTTCCTTTTTAATTACATTAAAGGGATCGATGAAATAAAGGCGTTATAACCGAAAGCTGTTGTAAGAATATTTAACATTTTTAGTATTTTGTTTACTTTTTTCTGTTTCTGATGCAAAAATTTAAAATTGTTTAATATGTGCTTAAAATAATTTTTAACTAATAGCATAAATTTATTAGTTGTATGAATTTTGTTAAAAAAAAAGAAAATTGTCGTAAAAAGCATTTAAAGTGTTTTCATTGCTACAGAAGATCAAGCGGAAAGGCAGTAGTGAATAGATAAAAAAGCAACTATGGTATGCCCATGTTAAATTTATTAATTATTATCCACTTTTTCACAACTTCTAGATCACAATCGGCGGATCTTTTTACCTTCCCTTGATGCTCTTTTTTTACTGGGTATTTTATGTGTTGTGTTTTATTTTATACATTCATCAGAAGAAATGAACGCCAAAAATATATTAACTGGTAGAAATAGCCTAAAGCAGCAGGCATCTTTTGACCGAATGCATTTCATAACGTTTTAAGTAGAATAAGCGACGTCCGTCTGCCTGTCTGGCTGACAGGGTAACAAACCCTATAACTGCGTGAATCATCACTATAATTCTTAAATATTTCCACAATCCAAAAGCTCCTGTTCTGATTTTTCTTTTCTCTCCTCAATCGTAGAAAAACGCTTTCCTTTCATCGGTGTCCGGTGAATACGGTGGTTGGGGCATGATTGCAGTTTCGTTTTTGGACAAAACTCACGCACAAGCATCGATGTGTGAGCTGGTGCGTTATCATGGTGCAAAATCCATGATTGGTTTTTCCACAATTCTGTTCGTTTCTAACGAATTGATTCGCGCAAACGGCGCATAACTTCAAGGTAGTATTCCTTTTGCACTACGCCATTGCAATCGAAGAAAACAGTGAGCAAAACCTTCACATTTGACCGAACTTGACGTGCCTTTTTCGGTCTTGGCTCTTCTGGACGCTTCCATTGGGATTATTGGGCTTTGGTTTGAATGACATAGTCATACACCCATGATTCGGCACCAGTTATGACCTTTTTGAGGAAATCTGGACCGTCGTTGACGACGTTCAACAGCTCCTGAGCGATGCCCATGCGACGTTGTTTTTGCTCAAAATTCAGCAATTTTAGAACAATCTTCGCTGCCGCACGTTTCATGCCTAAAACATCCGTAAAAATTGCTCGGCATGAGCCAAACGATATGCCAACATCATCAGCAACGTCTCTAATAGTGATCCAAAATCATTTTCTTCACTGCTTCAATGTTTTCATCGGTTGCTGACGTGCTCGAGCGACCAGGACGGGCATCGTCATTGACATCTTCTCGGCCTTCCTTAAACCGCTTATACCTCAATTGAACCTGTGATCTGATTTACAATTCTTAGTAAAATCTGAACAAGTCAATCGAATAACCTGATACGTCTGATACGACTCAATCCAAAATAACCGGTTATTTTTTTATTCTAACTTATAATTCGCAGACTGGAGTAATCTAAATTTTTTGCATTGTATTGTTTTATAGTGTCTGCCAAAAATTGAGGTAACCTAACCAAGTAACCAAAGCCCGTCTGGTATTTCCAACATAAAAAAAAATGGCTGGGTTGGTCCATGTATTCTTATTTTCATCATGTTTTTCAAGCAATTGCACTGACTTAAGCTAAATTTGGCCGAAGTTATGATTTGAAAAACTAAGTTCTGACAATGCAAATGGACTGCAACAACATTCCCGTTCGGGTAGCTGCAATATATATTAGATAATTTAATCCATACACTCCTTCTTATTTTTCAGTCAATTGTACTTAATGTAATTTTGAGTATTAATTCGGATCATTTTTATGAGAACATAACGATTTACCACGCCCCTTTTAGCAATATTAATGCAGTATAATTCAACGATCTATCACGTAGCATTAACGCAAAAGAATGGCGTGTGAAGGTATATGAAAGTTAGTTCACCTGATTAAAATTTCTACTATAGTTTAATATTTACTAGCAAGTGCTCGGTACTTTCTACGCGTGATTGCACTTTTTAAGAAAAATTTATTCTGAAGTTGAATTTATTACGCATTGACATGGAAATTTGCCAATTATCACGATTCTGACTTAGACTATTCTGGAAGGTGTAAGTTGAGCTCCCAATAATTCAAATTTCGGACGATGTGGCTGTCTTTACTGCCACTGTTGCCCTTTAGTATAGATGATGGCATTGTTTTTGCTTCTTCCTGAGAATACGATTTTTGTAAAATACGTTATTAAAGTGTGGACAGGTCGCAAGGGGAACATACTTGGTCTAAGCTTCACCAGCCTTTAGATCTAATAGTCCATTGTATAACTCATTTATTGCCTGTTCGAATTCGAATGTTCATATTTGCACTATGTTCCATGATACAAGGTGGCGCACCAGTTGTGCTACAAAAAGAAATTCAAATAACTTTTTTCTTAATCAGTGTATTTCATTTATTTTTTTATTGTATAGAATATTCAATTTTATTTTATGTAACTAATTGGTTTTGAAGATGACAGGCCATAAATAACCCGTATGCGACACCTGATCAGAAAATTATTCTTTGTGGCCTGAATGGTTGAAGTCGGGATCGACTCAATTATTGTTTTAATGGACTGCTTCAATTCAGTCTCTTCTTTACATACATTCTTTACATTACATTCACCTCTTTCTTTACATAACCCCATAAAAACAATCTGGCGCCTATGTTGTTGAAACGGATACTTTATCTTTAAATAATACTAATACATCTTCAAATAACAATCCCCGTTGACAGTTACTGTTCAAACGTGTTCTTCAAAGGTAACACTCATGGAGTATTCCTGGATTACATTCACTCCATGTATGGCAATTTTGCTTTCTTACATTGCCGTCTAGATCAAAATGGAACTCATCAGACTTAAACAAGCAATTTATCAAATTGTTGTCTGCTTTGGCTCTTTTAATTATTTTTTTGCAAAATTTTAGGCGAATAGACAAATCTAAAGGATTTAAATTGCTTGTAATGTGAACTTTGTACGGAAACAAATTTAAATCATTATGAATTATCCGTTGTGATGAGAACTTGATAACTCCAGTTTGCGCCGATAAACTTCGAGTCGAAACGATTGGATTTGCCTGAATTGGCGATGCTACAGCCACGATTGTGTCTTGAACCCGAACATGGGGATCTTGATAGTACGGTCTTCGTGCGATGCTTCCAGTTTCGACAAACATGTTTATCTAGCTCATAATCTACTCGGGGGAGTGTTGCCAAACTCCCGCCTAAATTCCCTTTGGGCGGAAATGAAGAACTACAAAGCATGGTACCGCTGCACTATTCAACTCCGCTTTCTGATATCCCAAGCATTCATTTTAGTAAACCTAAATAGTAAAATAATTGGCTTATTCACAGAAAACAAGTTATTACGGTTTGCGTTTGTAGCATGGTTCGTGCGCCACCCTGTAGAATGCATACTTCCAATTTCATGACTTCAGTTGTATTTGGCTCCAGGCTGCTGCGCCATTTATGGCTCCTTTCTTCTTTGTTTGTACCGTATAAGGACGAATTTAAAACGACCTCTCTCCATTGAGGTGTCTGGACTGAACAGACAGTTTTATCCCTAAAAGTACAAATTTTCGAAAATTCCTCTTTATCGCCCATATATTGTGACAGACAACTGTATTGTCCCCTTAAAGTAGGATTTCCAAAAATCCCCCTACATTTGGGATAGGTAATTGGGATATGGTAATTCCATCATATGTCGTTTCTCTTGGGCGATGGTACTATTTTTGTCCTTTGCGTCATTCTTTCACTATTTGTCCCCTGAAAGTACGAATTTTTATAAATCCCCTCTCATTTCAAGCCTAGACTTTGAGGTGAATTTACATACGTAATTTCTTGATTCAGGCTTTACTCTTTTGTTCTTGCCGTTGGCGCTAATTTCGCCCTCTTTTAACATGTTATACACCTTAAATGTCCGAATTCCGATAAGTTATCTTTTTTGGCGCGACTGTACCTATATATACAGAGTATACAAAAGCAGGTTCATGATTTGAACTTCAGCCATTATATCTTTTCTTGTTACGCATGTATTTTGTACGAATTTTGAAACACCTACTCTAGAAGGACAACTTGGGCATAAATTTTTCTGGCGCCTGCTTTAGCCGTTTGAGCTTAGTGATGGTACCAAATTTACCTCATCTTACCCTGTTTTACCCCAAAAAGTATGAATTTTAAAAAATGCTTTCTTACTGCGTATCTAATCTGGAAGGGCAAAATGGGCACCAATTTTCATTATTCTAGCTCTAACCATTTGAACTGGGCGATGGCAACACATCTGTCCCTTTTTATCCGGCCCAAAAGTTTGCATTTCAAAAAAATGTCTTCTTACTCCTATTCCGGAAGTGAATGGACGCCAATTTTGCATGACTCTCGCTCTAGCCATTTTAGTTGGGTGGTGGTATCGGAATTTTTTCGTTTTTGCCTCATTTTTCTAACGAGTAAGAGCAAGAATTTCAAAAAGTTCCTTCTTAATGCATATTTGCCCTGGAAAGGGAATAGGGATACCAATTTTCACTATTCTACCTCTGGTTGCTTAAACTGGTCGATGATATCAGATTTGTCTCTTTTTACTCTGTGTTTTTCCCCAAAAGTGCGAATTTTAAAAATTCTTTCTTATTTGTATCTCATGTCTACTCCATAAGTGGCAATTATGCACAAAATGTTCGTGATTCTAGATTTAATTATTTGGTTTAGGCGATAATCAGTTAGCCAGTCAGTCAATCAGTAAGGCAACAATTTTATAAATATGCAGATATCCTTTTGTTCTTAATAGTAATTTAATTCTGTAAAATGCTGCAACACTTGAACAAACATCTCATACCATCCTCGTCATAACACTTCACTACATGTTGTTTTGATTACTTTATGTCTTTATATTGACATACCGTTAATTTGAATTAATCTCCAATTCAGATGTGTCACTTGACACTTTTTGGACAAACGAAAATCTCAAAAAGGAGAGTTTTGTTTTCCATTGAAAATCGTTTCTTGTGGCCACAGAAATCAGTTCAAGGCGGCAGAAATCAAAGTCATTCGTAATGAAAATGAGAGCTGTCAATTGTCAAAATGACATTCTTATTAAAGATTAACATTTCGTTTAGGTGTTATTGCCAAAAAAAAAAAGAAACGAAACAGGAAAAACAATGTGGCGATCAAACCAATTGTCAGTTATAAGTCTTATTACGTTTTTGTGATTGAGGTAATTAAATGCGTTTTTTTTTTTATTTTTTTGGATTCACCTTGATCATCCTCCCTGGGGTGTGTGAATGTGTATGGGAGCTGTTATACTCTTAAGTGAAACTTGCCAATCATTATAAAGGATTTTGAATTTTTTGGAAATTCAATAATGATGACGACCATGATGTCGTTGACGTTGTTGCTTCTGATATTGTTGGCGTAGTTATATGTTTATCTTGTTCCCTGATGGTCCTCATTAACGCTTAAAAACATGTTGGTTAAACTACTGCTGATTTTCGATGCTTGATATCCAAAAGGAACCGACAAAACTTGACCAAGCGGGAGATATGCAACTCACACCACAGCGTCAGTCGACAATGTCTCCACATGACACCATAAATGTTACTGGTATATTTCGTACGTCTTTTCGTTATTTAGAATGAGAAATCTCCAAAAAAAAAGAGTAAAATAAAGCAACTTTTAAAACACGATAGTGTAAACATCACTATCACCACCTATAAAATCTAAGAACCCAAACAAGAAAAGAAAAATCAAAACATTCGATAGTCTTACAAGGACTCACACTACATTCTTTCTATTTTGAATGCTGAAAGAGTTGCCAGATTTGGATAGTTTAGGATAAGACAAAAGGCGTACGAGAGTATTTAGTAATTTAAACCACCAAATTTAGTACTACGTCTATGCATCACATATGTCTCATTGCTTCTAAAGACGAGCAAGAACCACCAATCCATCAGGCTGACTGCGCACGCAATCTTATAGACTTTTATGGAAGGAAATCTACTGCAATTTTGCCACCAAACAACTAATTATATTAAAGATTCTCTATTAGCATTTACTTCATAAACAAGTTAACAAATTTATCAAAGACTTATGTGTTATATCCACAGTTGTATTACGAAACATATAAACATTTCGTCACTTCACTTGTCAACTGTGACAGTCAGAAATGTCCATCGGATGTACATAAAGTATGTATGTATAGGTATATATAATTCTAATCCTCGTTACAATCTCTGTCGAAATAAATATGTGCATCCGTCCATTGGCGTGCTAACAACTGAAGTTTGTCTGATATTTGGCACAGTTTTATCTTATACGGGTATTCATAATCAGGCCAAATTCGAAATAAGGAAGTATCGTCCAAATAGGAAAAACCCTGCTCACACAAGGACTGAAAGCGTGCTTTGAAAAATTTGTATTTTTCTTTTACCAATTTTATCAATAAATGAAAGCAATATACTATGACACCATACAAGTACTAGAAGGAACAATCCAAACTCATATATCATTTTAGAGAATCACATTAATTCTGTATTGTCGAACAATACCGCAAATTTTCATTAGAAAAACGACCTAAACCGATATATACATAGGCCAACAGAGCATCTTTGGCACGCCCACTTACCTGGAGATATTTAGATATAACGCCATTTACATTATGGACCGCAGGTTTCACAGACAAAATGAGTTGGTCTCAATAGAGAAAGCATTAGCATGTTTTATTTGGTCTTTAACTTAAAACTAAACAGGTTATGGTGCAGCTCTAACGAAATTCCGCTGACCCCCGGGGGTTTATGTCCAGCAAGAAGTGTACAAAACAAAACCAAGGAATTTGACCATTAAGACAATTATTGAGGCGATCCCGACTTCAACCCTTCAGGCCGCAACGAATAATTTTCTAATCAGGTATCACATATGCGTGAATGAACATGGAGATCATCTTCAAAATCAATTAGTTACAAAAAATAAAATTGAATTTCTTGTTGCAGTTCAATTGGTGCACTACCCTGTATATTCGTTTTATTCCTCTGGATGAGGATATAAGCGTAGATAATAGGTTTAGAATATGGTGTCGATACATCAAATGACCGGCAGAGGCGCTATTGTTCGTACAAGCGACTGTCGTTTGCATGAACGCGAGTTCAATCTCACCTATTCTTATTTGAGGGACGGTCACCTCGATATGTCTGTCAAACACTTCGAGTAGTCGAGTAAGCAACAAGTTTAGTAAATGCTCCTCAAACTGTGACGTTCGGAATCGTTGTTGAACTATATGTTCCGTTGTGTGAGTCTAACAATTGAATGTATGCTCTTTAAGCGTGAGAAGCTCTCCCATGTCTTATTCATGGACTACAAAGGAGTTTATTTTCCCCCCTTTTCAATTTATCCTTCGCTAAAAACTTTTTTGAAAAAATGATGTTAAAATCGTTTCTGATCAAACAAGCGAATCCTGAATGTAAAAATAAAATAACTTTCGAATAAATTGAAGACCGGTTATCTTCAAAAGGTTTTATTTTCCAATCGTCTTAAAAACGAATGTAACGAAACTGATTCATCGCTAGCTGCTTTTTACATGGAGCTGCAATCTTATTTTCTAAAAGTTATCAAAATGAATTATCAATAAGATACCGCTTAAAAATACACACCAATTTTGAAAGAATAATGCAGTATTATTGCAAAAATTGAATTCTTTTATGCTCTGAAGAAACATATCTGAATCATTACTCGATTTTTTACACAATCACGATCTGGCAACTTAGATGTACAATCCAAAAGAACACTTTCTGATACACTCGCATAGAATACATCTTATGTGGTTATAACATGACGACCCCAACATACATACAATCTCTCACTTATCCGCCTGATGTTAGTCCGTTGTTGCGAATGCACTTTGTTTAAACATAAAGTTCATTACTTCCGTGCAATTAACTTCAATATGCAGATTATCAGATGCTGGTCTTGTTGTTGCTGATACTGACGCTGCTGTTGGTTTAGAAACACGACAGTGTTCATGTCCAGCCCAGTCATATCCATCCATATGAGAGTTTCAAATCGCTCTGTACACAGACGACATCAGCATCTCATTCATGCTCGTCCTCATCATGGTCGTCATCGCCGTCGTCATCACCACCGCCACTGCCGTTACTGTTTTACATTGAAATCTACGATGGATTGAAGGTGTTCCATATGAATGTGGTCTTGGCTGTGGTCCTGGCGGTGCCCATGCACGGCACACAACATACGGCTCATAGCCTGACTGCAGTTGAAGTTAACGAACGAGAACATCTTTGGCTTAAACATGACGTACGCGTTCACATCTTTATGTAAATGTGTTGGAAATTTTTGCGATAAGTTTTAACATTTTGACCACTAAAGAGTAATTCCAACAACATTTTCTTGTTAATTTTAATTGATGTTTACAAACATCATCAGGCCAAAACCCAGCGCACCAAAAGCAACAACTCTAAACATACTAGAGATGCCAGTCATTGTAGATGGAATATAGAATAACCCAGCACAAAGTTTTGTTTGAGTTGCACTCGCTTAGGTTGAATTTTAGGAAAACTAATTAAACAACTACTTCCAATATATGGGTATTATATAAAGGGTGTTCCAACAAGAACGCAAGATTTAAATTTTAAATAAAACGCAGAAATTTAAAAAAATCGTGAAACTTTATTATATCGTAAAGTACAGATAGAATGACGTTATGTATGGAACAACACATCGGGTAGATGGCAGCCGCGGCTTTGCTAGGGCACACGTCATCTTTTAATGACATTTTCAATGACCGTTTTGCATAAAGGCGCGTTGTTGTCTTTACATCACTAACAGACCCAGTTTTGGCAAAATTATCCATTAATCTCTTTACAGCATTATTGCAATTTTGTGACCCCAAATTGATCGCAATTTGCGAACTGTAGCCGCAAAACTTTCACCATTTTGGTAAAACAATTTCACAATGAGAATGCGTTGTTCACTCGTGTAGCGCTCCATTTTTACTGACCTCGTACCTTCCACTAGCAAACAATAATAATTGTTCAAATGTCAAACAATGACATTTCGAATGGCGCCAAATTTAAATCTTGCATTCTTGTTGGGATACCCTTTATAATCTTAGATGTACATATAACTGACAAACGCGTCTGAAGGAGGACATATCGCGGAATTCGAAATCCGTCCATTTTGTGGATGTTTACCGAAAAGACAGCTATTCCAATCAGACACCTTAAAACATTTTCAATTCGGAAATATCTACTTATCCTCATTTGCTGTCCGTTAAATCACAGCATTTGTTGATAGGAATCTGCCGATTTACCAAGACCCATCTAGCAGTCCATACAATTGTATAACAAGCAAATAGCACGTTTGGTGAAGTGTATATGTATATAACGCGCCCTAATTACAAAAGTGGCACAACTCAAAAATTGTCAAAATCTACATTTTCCCATAAACTGATTCACATTACACATCTCTAACTACTATAAAAATTTCCGTCTCTTCACTATCTTCTTTAACTAGAAAAATGCGGTTATGTCTATTTTTATGTCAAGTGTGTTGCTTCTGCACGATCAACTAAAGAGAATTATTTTTAGTCATAAATTAAAATTTTGTTTTATTTTCGCAAACATAATATAAAATTGAAAGAAATATAGCAGAACCTTCTTCAATATTGCATTTTTTCATAATGGAACAATATTTTCTTTAAATATTGCAACCGTTTTTACATAAACGGTTTTTTGCCTCTACTGAATAATAGAGAATTTTGAGTTGTGCCCCTTTTATATTTAGGGTGCGATATGTCGGTTGAACTGAGTCAAATTTTTCTACTGGTTCTTCTTTTATTTGAAATGTGGGGCACTTTTTCCTATCTCATATTCAAAAAATGGAAATTTAAAATAAATAACGGAAAAACTCAGGCGATTACCAACACGCCAAATTATTTACGAAAACGACTACATTAACATTAATGATCATGTAAATTATCTCGGTGTAACTTTAGACAAGAAGTTGAATTTCCGTCAACATATTGATCAAATGTGTAATAAAGCTACTACATCCTTAAGAGCACTATGGCCGTTCCTAAACAAAAGATCATCTCTAAGCCGAACAAACAAAGAACTATTATTCAAATGTGTCATTAGACCAATCCTGTCATATGCTTCGCCGGTATGGTATACTGCAGCCAAAAGCAACTTAAAGATGATGCAAATTATCCAGAATAAATGCCTTAAAATAATATACAAAAAGAATTGGCGGTTCTCATCCAGATTATTACATCTTGAAACAGGCTTCGAAATGTTTACACATTTTATTAATAGATTAAATAATAATAATTTCAATAAAGTTGCAAATTCTACTTATGCAATCATGAGAGAATGCAGAGATCTGCGAAACGCCATCTGAAATTTATCAAATGAAAAATATTTGTCTTATAACAGATTATTTTCATTAATAATCATACTATAAACACTATTTTTTTATAAATATTTGAAAACCCATTTTCCATAATTATAATTATATAAAGGTTTTTCCCCTTTTCCTTTTCCATTGTTGCCATAAATTTACTAACAGATTTTATAAAATTATAAGTGATATTTGCTGTAAAAATCGTACGATTTGACCACACTAACATATTTTTATATACATTTTCTGTACAACAAAGTATTGGATGAATAAAATTAAAATTGAAATTAAAATATTATGCTGTGACTGAAATTCGGTAAAAATTAGATAATACAAACTTCGTACCGCCTCTGCTTTAGTGAACAAAATATAAATAAAATCTTATAAATTTCGGAAAACAGGCATAGGTTGTAGATAGTTATGTCAGTTTATATACATATGACTGAAATACCTATGCTGGTTTTCCTAAACATTTTTGGGAGCAAAATAATTTGTATGGATTTTGACAATATTCTAATCGAAATATTACAGTTTTAACGGCGGAAAAGGTCGAAATGCTTTAGATTCTAAGAATAAGAAATTTCCTATCTAACTGCTATTATATTTTTATTATAAGAAATGAAGTGTTACCTCATTCTGCTAGAGATAATTATGAGGAAAGATGCTGTTAATACAACTAGTGTCATTCCTAACAAAAGCCATATGACATTTTCACATGCCGGTAGTAAGACATTAATGGCAGAAAACTGCGAGAAGTTAGTGCTAGGAATCATCCAAAGGTATGGTGGTAAACGAGGACAATACGAACTTATCTGCTTCAAAGGCGGAACACATCTACCATGGCTCCGCTGTAAATGAAAATAACAATGTCAGCCTGAAAATTAAAAAGAGGGTATCGATTGAGAATAGATGTTATCATTAGCTGAGTGTGGGACAGAATCGTGGACTATAGCACAAGTGAGTGATTCGATTCGGGGAGACGTGGTAAGAAAAATTCCTCCGAAAATAAATGTACACATCGTCATTAAAGGGAAGTATCGCATGAATCATGAGATTTATCAGCTATACCCCAATATCGACGTGGCCAAGCGCATCAAAATATAGTGTATGCGTTGACTGGGTCATGCAGTGCGGATAGACCATATGGTCCAGTAAGAAAAAGAGAGGGCGACCAAAACTCCGTTGGAAGTACCAAAACTTGATATGACGAAATGGAGAAGAATTGCAGAGACCGTAGCGCTAGCGATAATTTTCTGCCTATGATAGCAGATAAGAGCATCTATTCTAGTCGCCACCTAAAAAACTGAGTATCTGTTATTTTATGTAACATGTATTTTACTAAGTCTACGACGGCAATCCATTAGTAATCCCAAATAAATCTGCTAAACCGCTACCAAAAGAAACGATTTTTCTATTGAGCTCTTTTAGCACCTTTAAAGTGCAGTCGAAATATCTCACTGGGTATACCTAGTCTGCATATCGACGAGTCTGCATATCGTTCATTATGTGTATTTAAATATTTAAATTGATGCTCACAATCAGTTAATGAAACATTCTTCAACTAAAAAAATGACTTGAGTTGACTTGACGAAGTTCATATTCCTTCCTGTTGTCCTCCAAATACTACACTCATACACACACAGACTTATAAATAGATAACAGACTCCAATACCCTCTGTACTCACACACACACAAACATGTTTATTGTCATCCTCATCTCATCTCACAGCCGTACAGTTCATATGCACTCATTGGGTTGGGCTGCGTTTTACTTTTTTGCGTTGAGTTTTTTGGTCCTTAAAATTGAATTAATTAACATAAATTAAGTTGGTTTGTAGTTAATCTTTAAGTTTTTCATTCTTCCATCTTACTTCGTTTCGAGTTGGTCGTTGGTGTTATTTCGCTTCCATTTTAGTAGTCTGTAAACATGATCTTTCAAGTGTCATGTCTACCAAGTTCTGTCCTCAACCGTCTGTCTGTCTGTCTGTCTGTCTTTTTTGTGTGACCATTTTGTGTTTGTGGCTCTTCAAATGTTTATCAATTTCTTGCGGACGAATTGCGAAAATACTCCATGTGGAGATGCGGCACTCTATGGGGTAAAAAGATGGGTTGGTACTTGGTAATTGGTTGTCATTAGCATTTCAATTTTATGTAAACAAAAAAGTTTTGAATATTTTGTGTAATTTCTTTCGTTTTTCTTCGTAAAGCTTACTAATCTTACTAATCTATTTATTGTTAGTTTTTGTTGGTCATTTAACGAAAATTTAACTTTTTTTAAGAAACCAGGAAATGTTAATTATGCCTGGAAGTTTTTTTCACTCGCTCCAAATGACAGAGCGGGAAGGACTCCTAAGTTAAGTAAAAAAAGTCTACACCTCAACTCTCAAGCAGATTAAAACGATATAACTAATTTGTGACTTATTATATTTGTTGATTATAGCTAAGACATTTGGAAATGTATAATCTAATTTCCAAGTAGTTGCAAAGACTTACTAATGAATACTTTAATATGTAATCCATTGTAATCTCTAGTGCTCTTGATATGTTTAATCAATACGAGCCTTTCAATTATGAGAGAAGAAGATGCATTAACATTTAATCACACTAATAAGTAAAGCTAAAATACTGATAATTTTGGTAGGAAATTCTCTAGTGAATCATACATCAGGCAGGTATATGTTTTTATATCTCCGCCTATAGAAATGAGGCTGTATATAATTTGAAACGACAAAAACACTGGGTTAATAATTTTTCGATTTCAAAAGTAAAGTAAAATTAAGCACACATAAAGATATGATTTGGATGAAACGTGTATACCATTATATTGCTTGGATCTTGCTATTATGTTCGAAATATAACAAAATGTCAGCCTCTGGATTATTTGGAGCAGTGAATCCTTTTGAGGTAGTTTTCGATTACCTTTTCACCCATTTCAGGTAGTACCTCGGCGATAACTTGACGAATGTTCGTTTATAAATCCAAAATGTCATTTAAATGACCGCCTCTGGATTATTTGGAGCAGTGAATCCTCTTGAGGTAGTTTCCGATTACCTTTTCGCCCATTTCAGGCAGTATCTTGGCGATAACTTTACGAATGTTGGTTTACATACATATCCAAAATATCATTTAAACGGCCGTCTCTGCATTATTTGGAGCAGTGAATCCATTTAAGGTAGTTGCTCACTACTTTTTTGCCCATTTCAGGCCGTAGCTCGGTGATAACTTGACGAATGTTGGTTTAAAAATCCTCCAATGGGGATTATCCGCGTAAAAACGGTCTATGACGTAGCCTCACAAAAATGTCTAACGACATCAAATCGCATGATCTCGGTGGTCAATTGACGTCGCCAAAACGTTAAATTATGTTTTCTGGAAACTTCTCATGCAATAAAGCTAAAATCGGTCGTGCTGTGCGGCTAGTGGCTTTGTAATCTTGCCAATTCCTTGCACAATAGGTTGATAATGGCGACCGCAACCACCCAGTAATACACGAAAAGTGCCTACGTTTGAATGACCACTTTTGTAGGTTTTAACTAGTTTTACGCGTTCTTCGGTTGCTAATCAATCCATATTTGTAAATGACAAACCTTTCACTAAATAAATAACGCTTCGGATGACAGGTATTTAACAGCTGACAACTTTGCCATACCGCTGATTGTGAACTCTGTATAACACCCAAAAGCAAACGTCTAAGTACCAAGTACTTTTCGACTATATAGCTGCCTGGTAGACACGATAAGTGCCATAAGTCTTCATGACATTTCTCAAAACCTAGCACAGCCTAGTAATTTGCAGAGTGTAACCGTGGATTGTAAGCTATATCGGTCCCACTTCCGACATATTTGTAAAAATCGATTTCATTGTCGAAATTTAAATAGTTTTTGATAACCTAATTCGTTGACAGCAGTAACTTAAATTATTGTATTGTAATAAATTGCTTTGTGATGTTTGGCAGAATCTCATTTGTCGCAGCCAAACCGTATTTAGGAGCTGATGCAAGCTATTTATCAGCTCATCGCCACCGGTTTTAAAAAACTGCACAATTTTATTGTTTTTAAGACGATATACTCTTTTTGACTCAGAGCTGGATAATTTATGCCATCGTTGGTAATTGGGGTGATTTTTTCACTTGTGCTGCCGTCCAAAACTAGAAGCTTTTAAAAATGTTCTCTCCATAAGTGCGGCAGACTCTGCGCTTCCTGCGACCAGATTTCCATTGCTGTTCTTACAGTTTGTATACCTCTTACTCCTGATCTTTTGGTAGAATTTTCGGGCTTGTCCTCTATCCCCATAACTTTCTATATCCTCACTGTCCCGCTCTTTCCACAGCCAGTTCTTCCACCAAAAAAGTCGTTGTGCCTCTCTTCTACTCCCCTCAGAGCGTTATCTAATGATATGCGTTAGAATCAGCTGTATCATTGGCCTGGATACAGCATCCTTTTCCTCAGACAACATGCGACATTCTTCATAGTACCATGGCTTGTCTGAGTGAAGTTTTCCATATCCAGGTATAGTTCTTGGAGGAGTTGCCACAGAAAGCCCAATTTGTTGCTACCGTATGTCAGGAATATCAAGATCAGAGGCGTTTTTTTGTAGTAGTTGAGAGAGTTTAGTGGAGTAGACTTTGGCCATCTCGGCGGTATACAGCTTAACGATATCTACCTTATTTTGTACCTGGTTACGTACGTTTTTCGCCCTGCTCAATCTTAGGCTGCAAGTTCCGCATTTAAAGACATGTTAGCAACTTTGTAATCCGATTTATGTGATGTAATTTTAATCATTCAAATAGTTTATAACATCGACATGTTCCTACGTGCATATAAAATACATCCCAGCAAAAAAACTAGAAGTCATTTAAAAGGAATAACATTTTCATCACCTCCAATAGAGCAATATATTCACATTTATCATTTCCAAAGAAACACTTTTATACCGATTTGAAATATAGACAAACTCGGTAGTTCTTATAAAATTGAATTATATTTAAATATTACTAATTTGTTTTTATTCGACTGCCACATAATGACATTAGATAGAAACACAGTTCTGCGGTCTAATATCGGTCTGAACACTCTGTTCCAAAAATAAAATTTCTTTGATCAAATGACGATATCCAAAATGACCACTTTTTCATTGTTATAATAACTCTCATGAAAATGTGAAGAGGACACATCATAAAAAACCGCTTGCTTCCAATGATAAGTCTATGTTTCATTCATTGGTGATTTCGCAAATTTTCAAATTTTGCTCCAAAAAATGCGATGAATTTCAGCTTCCGCGGGTGCACTTCTGTTGCAGGGATTATATTTATGAACTACGTTATATTTGTCTTCCATTGCCAACTCTAGACTTCGTTCCGATGGATAGCTGGTTCGCAGTATTTTGTATTTAATATTTCAATCCGTTTTTGTACATCTTCACCAGGAGGAATGAAGGTAGGTGTCATTCGACACAGCAAGTACGAGTAGTACAGGAATTTTGGCCAAGTAGACTGACTTACACACTCGTGCAACACCACCCGTAGTCCTTTGCGTTGGTGCAAAATAAGCGTGGAAAATCGATTGGTTTCTATCAAAAATACTCAAAATTAAAAGTGAGGCAATGTGGTTAAATTTTGTTCGCAGATCAAAATTTACTATAAGGTGCGCAACTAATTTCTCGCCGTTTTTTTTTATATAAAAATTTAACTGGCCAGAGCTCGAATTATGTAACAGTGAAACTGTTCATCTTTCGAGGCTATTCACGAATTTAACGATTCCTTAATGTCGTTGTATGAGTAGAGCTGCTGATCAGGCAGCCTGTGTGCCATCGAACGAACAAGTGTTAATCAGACAGCGTAATATCTGGAGAATATGACGGATGTGGTAATACTTCCCATTTCAGCGTTTCCAGGTAGATTTAAAAAGAGGCTAGGCCACGTGAGGCCGGACGTTGTCATGCTGAAAAATCACATTTTCGTGACTCTTTGCGTATTGTGGGCATTTTTCGCTCAGAGTTCGGCTCAACCACATGCATTGAAGTCGATACCGATCCCCAGTGATGGTTTTGCTTGGTTTCAACAGCTCGTAATAAATAACACCGACCTGTCTCTACCAAATACAGAGCATAACCTTCGCAGAGCGTAACCTTCCGACGACGCAATGACATAGAAGCGTTACTCGGTCACGCTCCCATGACTTTCTTTTCTTTGGACTGCTGTATTGAATCCATTTTTCATCACCCGTTATAATACGATGAAGAAAACCTTTCCTTTGTTGTCGCTGAAACAGTTCACAGGCGAAAAAACGACGCTCAACGTCCCTTGGCTTCAACTCACAGGGAATCCAAGTTCCTTGCTTTTAATCATTCCCAAAGCATGCAATCGCTTGGAATTGACTTGGCAGGTAACTCCTAATACTGAAGCGAGCTCTACCTGCATTTGACATGGATCCCCTGCAAGCAATGCCGTCAACTCAGTGTCAATCGGACGCGAACGGTCGTCAACATCAAAATCACCGTCTTCGAAGCGACGGAACCAATCTCGACACATTGTTTTGCTTAAAGCAGCATCTCCGCAAACATCTCGAAGCTCTCGATGAGCTTCAGTCGCCGTTTTCATCGATTGAAGAAAGAAAATCAATTCTTCCCGCATACGACGGTTATTTGGCAAAAAATCATACATATTCACACAACCAAAAGAATGTGACCTCAAAAGAAAATCGCCGTTGTGTCGAGGCGGTATGTTTACCATATGCCTAAACTTGAGTCATGACGTTTAGATTATGGCAGTATCAACTAGCACTTACAGCTGGCACCATCTATTGGCAAACAGCGCGAACTTGGTTGTGCACTTGATAACTGTCTGATGGTTGCTAAATTTTACTAAATTCAATGCAACTGAATGAAAGATATTAATCAATGTAGTTGGTTTGGGAGTTGCTAGAGAAGGCAAGGATATCTTCCCTTCTTAAATCTTTTTACTCATCATAATGGAATTCAATTAATGCAAATATAAGTAACTTCAGTATACTTATAAGTGGTTACTGTGAATATATTGAATTTCCATAATTAAGCGATTTTGTATGAGAGACATCAGAATTAGTTTGTCAATGACCTTTGCTTCCATTCTCGGAACTTAAGTTCACCATATGCTTAATGTGTACCAAATTTGATTGAATTCAGCACAACTGCTTGAAAGATATAAAACTAAAAAGTATGGCTGTAACCATATTTTTTAACAGATTGTTGTTTAACAGACACCTTAGTTAGTCTGTCGATTTTTTTTAATTCTGTCAAGCATTATAAAGCAATCTAGGAATCAGGTGTTACTTGCCCCTTTTGATACCTCTCATACAGATCACAGATTTAACGAATATATTCTCAGAATCATATTTTTCATTTGGTCAAATTGGGTACATCGCGAGCGTTTGCCTAAGTAGGGTTCCACAATTAAAGCGGAGCACATAGCCAGATTATCTCTGCTAACTACCATACAAATTGATTAATTTATCGCAATTTCAATTTTTTCAGTTTAACTCGTAATTCGATGGCTGAAGTAACATAAATGTTTGCCATTTGTATTGCGTTGTAATGTTTGGTAAATTTTAAAATATGCTACAAATAATTATGTCTTCTTTGGTAACTCCTGTACAAGGATCACGTATACCACATATACTCATTAACCGATTTAGCAAATATCAGTGTTATCTTTGTAGTTTCTTGGCGATTGACTTCAGAAAGTTATAGTTTTGCTCTTTTATTTCGTATCAGTTTTGTACAGTAACATAATAATTTACCATTATCCTTCTGGCATCAGTCATATTTTGTACCAACGCTAGAGAACTTCGGGTGCCGATACATCTAAATTAATTGGCTGAAATTTCTGTACCAGTTTGTTATCGTCTTGCTCCGTTGCAAATTTGTCATGTTTACAGTACAGATTTAATATGCTTAACTTACTTTCAATTTAATTCGTCTTTCAGTCCCATCAACATACTTTGCATTGTGTATACTTTCTGTCTTTGCATGCAAAATATCGCGTGTCTTCCATACAAAGTATCAAAATTTCAATGAATAATTCCTTTCCTTTCGAATCTCTATTGAATTCTGGTTGAATTTCATTCCATCTGTTATCGACCAATTTTATTGTTGCATTCATTGCATTTCTGGAAAGTATGGAAACTACATAAATTGACATCGAAATTTTAACGCCTTCAAACAATACAATAAACTTGGTCCTAAAGTTTACTGCACACTTAGTATCCTATTGTGATTTTTTTGCTACAATTTTTAATACGTTGATCATGAATCGTCCAAACCCGCACGCTGTTGAGTTAATTGAAGAGCAAGTTGATCTTAAAAGTTTATCTGTTTCATGAATTTTCGGTCAGCCATAAAATCGATTGTTTGCAGATTAGAAGTTGAGTTTAGTATCTGCTTAGTATTTTGTATGTGCACATATCTCCTAAAATATCGTTAATTTCATTCCAGTGAACTTTGTCAAAATAGTAGTTTTTTCCTCTTCTGTCTACGGTTAATATCAGTAATAGCAAAAATAAATTCATTGATTTTGCGTAACGTAGAAGGGTTTATTGAGCATAATTAGAACTATCCGATTTAGGTCAAATATGCACCATTTTATTGGATAATTTATTGCCATTTTGAAAGTAGTTCAATTATGTCTCTCTCACAGAAATCCTAATTCCCATTTGGCTAAAAATTGGCACCGTACATTTTCATGTGACGGATATTTACCTGATGGGCGCAGTTCTTATCCTATTGGCCAAAGTTGGCTGCTTTTGGACGATTGTTTCTACAGATACCAATGCAGATCCGTATTATGAGTGTGGCCATAGGGGAGCACCTCAAAGCGGATGATTCCAATCCCATCAACCATACAGCGATAGCTTCCCGACCTTTAAACCTGGTGACCACTGTTTGGGTCGACTCAACCACGACCATTTCGCTTGACGCTATTGTAAGTGATATACTACGCTTCACTAATCTCCAATACTTCAGAAATAGGTAATTGATCAACGATTTGCATATGGAAATTCGGTTCATAAAGGTTTTAACTCGTATGGCACACTTACATTGACTTTCATTTTGCATACAGCCTTATTCAAGTGGTTCCAAACGATTTGTTGTGCAATGTTTAGCTCCTGGACACTAAAAATATAACCTATGTATACGATGCTCGGACTTGGTTTGACTTGACTTGAAACTGTGTTATGTACATTTTCGTCATTTGATATTCCAGAGAGTGATCCATATATCACACTACAATTACTGCAATGGAATTAATCGAACCAAAATTGCACATTATTGTTATAGTATCACCACCAGTATTCACATTTTCAGTCGTCCGACTTGCGTTTTCGCCTTCAACGAAGAAAATCTCTAAAATAAGGCGTATTTTCTCTTTGCTGGCGTCTTTATTTGACATGCATTTAAAGCAAATTGAGTCAAAAAATCACAAAACCATCCAAGAAGTGTTTTAAGCTCGAAAACTTATCTCTCTAAAGCCATCTAGCGGAATCCTATTGCAGTTATATAATGCCATATACAGATTGCCAAATTCATCTATTGGAAAGATATTGAATTTCGTTTATTGCGCGGCCACGCATGCTTTGGTTCATTAAGTTATTTATAGGTATACCTTTGCTTTAAAAAAAAAAATAAATAAATAAATAAAAATAATTTATTTAAAAAAAAAATTATTGTGCGGTCCTGAGCCTGAGGGAGATACGCTTTCATTTGTTTTCTTTCGCAAGTGTTATCCTCTGATAATTATAACTTTGCACTGCTCCACTACTTGCTAATTTTTAATAGATTTATCATTAACACTTTTAGAAGCTTATTTATATAATATGCACTCAACTGTAGGGGATCAGTATCAAAAGTTTGCTAAAAATGCCTATATTTGCAATAAATGAGGAGACCAGTCTCTATCTTGTTTCATTCCTGCTGCATACTTTGGCATGGCAATATCAAGATTTTTGTTTCTCTGCTGCTTCATTTTATTTTTTAAAATTTGAATTTTCTATCCTCCAAATTTCCTGGTCTCAGATTGAGCAAATTTAGTTTAGGAGAAAATCAATACGCCCATAAGTCAATCACGCAAAAATTTTACATTTTTATAGATAACATTGTGAATTGTTATACCTTCAACCGAAGGAATGTACTTGTAGATATCTATCATTCACTGTACTCGTATATTTCAGAATGCCATGAAAAATAAATTAGAGCAACTCCCCACTACACTGGCATAAACTGAAAATTCCAAAAAAAAAGTTATTAAGTTTTATATTTTACAGCTCAAATACAACATTTGCGTTATTTTCTACACAGCTTTACTTTCTTAATATCCAACCACATATACGAGTATGCCCGTCGAAGTCGAATTAAAATTGCAAGACTTGGCCAAAATTGCATTGGGCGCTCCAGAGCTTACAAATGTCAATATAGCCGTTCTACACAGTCTCATCGATATTCTTCTAAAGAAGCTCAATTGTCAAAATGAAACCGTAGCTCTGAGCTCTTTTGAATCTAAGCATTTGGAACACATTTTGGAAACATCAAAAATATCACCTCTGGCCTTTAACGACGACAATGTTGAGGTTATATCAGACAAATTGGAACGGTTGCACAAGCTAGAAGATGTCATTAACAGCATGGACGCTAAATTGAATAAACATTTGGAACAAGTTGGACGAGATGATAATTTGGCCGAAACTAAGTTGAATTGGGATAGTTGGCAGACATATGGCCTTGAAGATCTTTGTACTATATGCGATCCTGATAATGAAATAGCCTGTAAACTGCTCAAGAATACTGACTTTCTCAAGAAATTATTGCGCCGAATATCGGCGCCTATGGTGGAACGTATATTTCACTTCGAGGATAAACTTAAAACTCTAGACGAAGAGTTCAGGGCATTTGTCAAACGAGCTGAAGAGGAGTATTTAAAAATTCAACTACTGGAAACGTGTATATATGAAATAGAGCTGTTGCGCAAGAAAATCAATGAGAATCAAACGCAGTTCATATGTACTATGGAAGAGGTGCAGGATATGCTTGATGCCAAATTAGACAAAATCCACATGCCTGCACTCAAGAAGTACATCAGAGATCACTTTCGCAGTATTGATGAGAGCATAAAAGCCCTGCAAAGTAAAAAGAAATGCCCGAAAGCTGCTGGTATTATAATGGAGGGAGTGCGCTGCATGTCCTGCGGTGGCACCAATGTTTGCAGTGAAGTGGGTGTTCAACCCACTGCCATGTTGCCGGATGCCAAGGCAAAGAAAACAGAAAAGTTGCGTAAACATTGCAGCAGTTTTACAAATAAAAGCATTGGCCGAAAGGGTGTGAAAACATTTGCTAAACCTTTAAATTTGAGCAAAATGTCCGCATTGCAATTGAAGAAGTCAACTCGCCATGTTGCTGGAGATCAGTGCCATAAAGCTGAAAAGAATTTTGACTTTGTTGAAGGATTCGATGGTAATTTGTATCATAGAGGCTGACATCGATAAGGTAGATAATTTCATGAATCAGAAATAAAACTTATCTAAGAACCATTTCACAAGATGGTAAAAGTTTTCATGTTTTATATACGGATAGAGTTTGCTCACCTAGTGCTTGAATCTTTGTTTTAAATCTTAAAAAATCCGTCAATTTAGCGTCATGACTCAATCGCGAAATGACCGAAATGCTATCACAGTCATACTTGTTTGGCCAAAATTTTCTTTAAAACAACCTTGTTTTAAATGTTGTTTAAAATGATTTACATACAAAGGTATTGTACAGAAAATATTGATCATAATTGAGAAAATCTTAAGAAAATCGCAGATTTATAAAACTAAAACTAAAAATTGGATTTCAAATGTTTAACTCGTCGTAGACAGGCGTAAAATTGGAAAAGTCACAATATGGTGGGCCTTATATTACGGTTACTGTCGTTTCAGATTGTCTCTAAAATGTCCTACACCATCGAATGCGAAGTAGTCCTACTGGAGATATTGATATGTAACACAATTGTATTGCATCGAGATATAATTACATGCAAAGGCAATAAATCCCATCTAGGTGACTTATTTGTATTAGACGTATTTAAAAACATTGGTAAAAGGTTTCAGTAACGTTCATCTATGGTCCAGCAATGTAGAATTCGATAAATATAGTTCCAATAAAAATTGTGACTTGGAGCGTCGTTAAAATCAAACTTCGACAGTTTATTCGCACAGAAATTGTCAAAATACGCAGGCTACTTTGTGGCGAGATTCCACATTTTAAGTAAAAACTAAATCAAAATATGAATTCGAAGCAACATTAACTTATTCTTAAACTTTAAATGGGTAAGAACCTCACGTTTCTTGATATGAACGTTGTGGTTGTGATATTATGTGGCCGGGAAGCAACTTTTGGTAAGTAGAACTGGCGCTGTGGGTGGTCCTTTTGAAAATTTCTATGATTCTGACTTCAACGATTTAATCAGGCAAGTGCAGTTTTTGATCCCAGGTCCAGTTGAGCTCCAAATAATTCAAATTTCGGACAGTACAGCTTACTTTACAGCCACTGTAGTTCTTTACTCCAAATGATGGCATCGTTTTTGTTTCTTCTCGTCTACGGGTTTTTCCTGGGAATGCGATTTTTGTAAAGGAATACTCTTCCCTAAATTTAGTTTTATCAGCTTTACCCTCCAAGTGAAGTCTATGTCGATTTTTGTCACATTTATTTCTAATTTCATAGTTTCAGTTTTTGCCGTTTGGCTCCACACTGTTATGTCATTTATGCCACCATTTTTTCTTTGTTTACAACTTAAAATGGCGAATTTTGAAATACCTGCTAACATACCGCGATTATGATCTAAGAAGAATACGGTGATGGTTTTAGCTTCTGTTTTTTAATGGACTGTCACATTTTGGAGCGCTTAATTTCTCGTTTCATTTCTAAAAAAATCCCGTTCATCGCAAGCATATCTTAACTGGACAATCCACGCTAAACATTTCATGATTTTAATATTATTTCAGCCTATATTACATTAATATTGTGGTAAATGTTTGGCCCCCTTAAAGTAGGATACCTGCACAAGGCGTTCGCCTTCGGTGACGGTGCCATTTTTGAGCTTTTTGTCATTCTTTCATTATTTATCTCTCCAGAGGGCACGAATTTTTATAAATCCCTTCTCAATCCCAGCTTACGCTAGTAAATGAATTAACACATTCAATTTGCTGATTCAGGCTTCGCTCTTTAGTTTTTGACGATAGCGCTAATTTTGTAGCCTTTTTCAAATATGAATTTCGAAAAATTTTCTTTCAAAGTATAATAGAAGCAGAGTAGACAAAAGCAGGTTCATAATTTTAGCTTCATCCATTCGTTATGAGCGATGATGCTATTCTTGTACTATTCCTAGCCATAGCTGCACCTAAAGAATTATGAATTACATTACATTTTTTCTTGTCATTGTACGAATTTTGAACCCCTTTGAAACCCCTTCTTATCACCTGCCTGCTACACTGACTCCAGTTCTAATTATGATAGCCCTAACCGTTTGAACATGACGATGGTACCAACATAGAAATTTTGAAAAATCCTTTCTCTAATCTGAAAAGGCAATCAATTTCATGATTACAACCCTAGTCATTTGAGCTGGATGATGCCACCAGATCTACTCCTTTTTACAAAGTTTCTATCTCCAAAAGTTTGCAATTTTCACGACTTGTATGATTTAAAAAATTTTTCTCTAGTCGTTTGAGCTGTGCAATGATATCGAATTTGTTTTCTTATATTCCATTTTTATTCGTTAAAGCACGCATTTCAAAACAGCCTCCTTCTTACCGGATGTTTGCTCAGGATGTGAAATACGGACACAAATTTTCTCGATTCCATTTTTTTGTCCATTTTTTACATCATTTTTACCCGTTAAAATATGACTTTCGAAAACTCTTTCTTACCGCATGTTTATTCTTTAAGAACACCAATTTGAGCCAGGCGATGGTACCAGAATTATCCCTTTTTAACCTATTTTAATACTTAAAAGTACAAATTTTAAAATTTTGTTTCTTATCAAGCACCTATTCATATATCCAAATTTTCTTGATTATCACCTTAATCGTTTGGCGTGGGCGACGATCGGTCGGTCAAGCAGTATGTATATATATACAGATTGTTTTGGAAATGAAACATCAGAATATGTCCCGATGTTGCCCATTTTCTACAGGGTTCGCCGCTAATCCAACTAATTCGTATGCACTAAATACAGGGTGAGCCATATGAGTGTTGGCGATTTAATTCTTCAATTTCTCGGTAACGCGTGGCGCGGGGTGGCGGGGGGATATGTTGTTCGCTGCACCGCTTTCTGGAAATTTAGTCGCCATGAAGCCGTACACGGGAGTGCAGCGTGCATTTTGTGTCCGAGCGTATTACGAAAACAATAAATCATTGATTACCGTACGACGTTTGTATCGGCATGAACACGGTTTACACGATTTAAGTGAAGTTCCAAGCGTCAATGTGATACGAAAATGGATCAGAATGTTCGAAACAACCGGCTCAACAGTATCAATTACGGTTCGTGGTCGCCCAGTTTCTGCAAGATCAGCCGACATTGTGGAGCGTGCTCGTGTTTCAGTTCGGCGAAATCCGCAACAGTCAACACGTAAGAGAAGTCAGTCTTTGGATGTCAAAAGAACAACTTTACGACGAATTTTGAAACGTGATTTGCATTTGAAGGCTTATAAGATTCAGATAGTCCAAGAATTAAAACCCGATGATGCCAATAACCGACTTAACTTTGTCAATTTAATGCTAGAGCTGTTCAACAATTTCAACAACGTGATTTTTAGTGATGAGGCCAATTTTCATCTTAATGGCCAGGTGAACAAGCAAAATTGTCGGTTCTGGTCCGAGACTAATCCCCGACGCTTGCATGAACGTCCACTTCACAGCCCTAAGCATGTCGTGTGGGCTGGGATAACGTCAACCGGTATTATTGAACCATACTTTTTTGAGGACGAAAGAGGACATGCGATGACGGTTAGAGCGAACAGTTATTGCAACATGCTAGCAGACTTTTTGGTGGCAGCTTTGCAAGAACTTCAAGGCAATACCTCGAGGATGTGGTTTCAACAGGATGGGGCCACATGTCATACGGCTAGGGTATCCATAGAGCTGCTGAAAAATGTTTTTCCTGGAAAACTCATTTCGAAGAGGGGGGATATTGAATGGCCCCCACGTAGCCCCGATCCCTCTCCATGCGATTATTTTCTATGGGGCTACCTCAAATCGGTAGTCTACGAGAATAATCCGACCAATTTAGAGCAGTTGAAGAAGAACATTATTCAGGAAAGTAACAAAATACCGAGAACAACTTTTCAACGAGTTTTCCAAAATTTGCGACTTCGGTTCCAAGAGGGAAGCCATTTGGACAACATTATTTTTAAGTCTTAAAAATTCCCATGCTTCTACTTTTTAAAAATACAAATATATTTTTTTATGTTTCGTAGTTTTTTTTTAATTAAATATTTAAACCGACAACACCCTTATGGCCCACCCTGTATAATAGAATTTCAATAAGTTTTTGTTTTTTTTGATGTAATAAAGATAAGCTTTAGCGAGCTTTTTTGTATGAGGTTTGGATTAGAATATAGACTCACAAGAAGCACATGCTGTCAGCTTAATACGGGATGGAAACAGAGTTTATATAGAAAAGAGATTGTAATTGTCCTGGACAACCTATTTCTCTTTCCGTATATTGGCCGACACGTCCATAAAATTAGATTAGCAGCCTTGTTTAGAGTTAGTTTCTATGAATGTAGGGGTAGACAATAAAAGATAAAAATATAAACAGAACAAATTTTTATAGAGATTTAAAAATCAGCAGAATGGACTAAAGTCTAGGCTACCGGGGCTCTACTAATAAGATATTACAGCGGAAATATTGGATTTAGGGAAATCAATCAATTTGTAAAGGGGACACCAGAAAGGGTGTAGCAATTCGTTCTGTTTTGGCATTGAGAATTTACTTTGCCAAGCAAACCAAACCACATTGATTTTATTTAAAATAAATAAACGATACGAATCCCTAGAATATATGTGTTAAATTGGCCATTTGTATAGGAGGTCCCACAGGGGCTTAATGAATCGGTCAATTTTTTCAAACATTGGCAAGCATTATAAACTGATGCAGTCTACGAGGGAAGAGTTCTAGGGAATAAATGCAATTTCGTAAAATCGGTCAAGAACGATTGAGTTGACAAGTTTTAAAAAGTCATAAAGGTTTACACAGTTATTGTATCTACCAGCCAGCCAACCGCTCCGTCGACCGAAAAAGTCATCAAACATATTTGGTCAAAATATACATGCTGCTTTAAACGCTTCCTTCTGAATATTATATTTTTGGCTATATCAAATGACGTATTTTCTTAGATAGCTACTGAAATATACATCTTTATCTATTATACACCGCCCGTAGAAAATAATTCCAAGCGCTTCGATCTTCTTACATTTGGGTGAAAGTAAAATAAAAACAAACGAAAGGTTTTCAAGAAATCGCGTGAAATTTCAATTTGCTTAATTGTGCGAAGAAATGTTGCTGGTAGTAAGAAGACGGCAGGATAGCTGACAATTCAGAGTTATTAATGAGTAAACAGGCGAAAAGTTAGCTGAAATATTTGGAAATATTTATAAAAGAGGGGAGTGTCTGGAGTGTTTTCATATTTCAGTTTGGGGGGTTATGGGAGTTGAAATATTTAGCCAGTAAAAACTGACCACAACATACCGTTCTCCATCGGATCCGAAATAGTTATTTTAGAAGCATTAGTACGTAATGCACATTGAAACATATGTGCACCATGTAGAAAAATTCTGATGAAAGTTGTGGACTCTGGCCCGGCTCGTTTGTATGGGAACAATTTTGAACTCAACTCCAAATATGATCGGACTCCAGTGAAAACTGAGGCTTTCAGATATGACTCATATTCCAAATGAATCGTAGGCGACTGAATCAAATCATATATTCTAAGTGCAGTCAAATCCCAATGAAAACTGCGGATTTTAAAAGCGATAAAACCAGGTTTGTGTGAGTGGTTCTCTATTGCAGTTTGCGCTTTGATCTCAATATTTCATTGACAGACAGACAAAATATTAATACCGAGTATAACTACGTTACCACAACAACTAAAAACACCGTAATCCAGACGTTCCTAACACACAGCAGTAAAATATATTGCATTTTATGTAAAGACTGTACCTGGTTCTGGAAAAAACAAACCTTTTTACAAGGAAGAATAATGTCGCACCATTTATAGAGGAAAGGAAGCGCTGCAGTCAATTATAACGCCCATTGTTAAGGAATGCTATGAAGGAAAAAGGACTTTGTAAGCCGGACAAAAGGTTGTGGAAAGAGAGGTAGAGATAGAATACAGAAATGTATAGGGGCTAACGTTATGGAATAGCGAACTTTTCCTGTAAGAGCAGCGACACAAATACAAGTATGGTCATAGATAGGCCGAGAGTGCTGCAATTATGGGTAGAGCATTTCTGTAAACGGCAATCGGCAGAGTCTCGATAGTTAATGCACACGACTATTATTCGCGTGATCGCGCGTTCAACCTCCGATACAGCCCCCTTTAATTATTTGAGCATCAGTCACCTAAATGCTTCTGACGAACATTTGGAGTAGTCAAGTAATCGACAAGTCATGTAAATGCTTCTCAAACTGTGACTGTAGGTCCTCTTGAGTGCGACTAAAAATAGAATGCGTGTAAGCTCTCAAAGTGAAAAGCTCTCCTATGTTTTATTCATGAGACACAAGGTAATATGTTTTTTTTTCATTCCCGGTTTTCATTTAAGATTTCAAAAGTAAAGTTAAGTAAAACACACATAAAGCTATGATTTCGATAAAACTTCAATTTTATTATAATGCTTAGACCTTTTCTTTACGTACGAAACACGATGTCATATAAATAATCGCCTTTGGATTGATTTCCATTGAGGTTCCTGCAGTGTCAGTTTTGACAAAATACGGTTCAATGATACTTACTTACCATAATGGGTACCAAATAATCACTTTTCCGGATGCAATGGGGTTTCCACAATCACTTCTGAGTTCTCCGAGCTTAATATGGATAATTTTGCTTGTTGACGTAACCACCGTGTGAGGAATGAATTTCATCAGTGAAGAAAATTTTGTTCGATTGAAAGTCTACGTTCGAATCACTAATTTTGCGGCAAGTTTTAACTATTTGTACACCTTCTTCGGTTGTTAAACGATCCATATTCGTAAATGGCAAATCTTTTAATAAATAAATAACACTTCAAACGACACATATGTATATTTAACAGCTGACAGCCTTGCCAGACCGGCGATTTTGCATCCACTAAATGGATAACCCTGTACTAGCTCCTAGAAGTATTTTAGCTCAAGGAAGTGAATTATATATTGTATTCGAAGAAGACGAACCTTGGGTGTGTACCAATTATTTATGATGTTAGTCATTTAACCATCGCATATAAGAGATGAGCTGTGAAAGGCTATAGCCTATTCTATTTGAATTTTCCGTCGGCTATAAAGCTGACTTTGGCAGTCCGAAACAGGAAAACTGTTATAGGTCTTGACCGAGTTTGATGGATGACGCTTACACGATGTCCTCAGTAAAGATAGGCAAAAATAGTGAACAATTTTGCACCAAACGGGGATTTAGATATGGATTTAGATAGACATACAGTTTGAGCAGCTAGCACCATCTATAACAAAAACCATGTACTAGCGATGATGTAGATATCAGTGGCAGAAAACTACAAGACATTTCAGCAGCCTTCCGAAGTATTGAGAAAGAATCGGAAAAACAAGTCCGGTAGTTGAAAAACAGGGAAACCAAATTATTTGTTTCGTTAACAGAGAGTCTAGTCGTCTGGAAACTTTTACATAATAATCATGGAAACGATTTTACATATTAATCATGTTTTTTTACATATTCTTAATATGCTCCAATCCCAATATCAACAATTATGACTTATTTGTTATTCGCTATATTTTCAAAGCTAATTTGAACTTTTTATGTGATTATGTGATTAGGCTTTAATAAAATTTCTAAGAAACTGTGTGTTTCGAGGTACGTCCGACTTCTGTTTTTATTCTTTAACAACATATTTGATAATACATGGAATCTGCTTAAAGCACAGTGCAACGCAGTGCAACAACTCACAACTAAGACCAAGATAAACATTAACTGAACCAGACCTGGTCATGATTTCAACATGAACATGACCACATCTCTATTATGTCAGAAAACAATTTCAAACGAAATTTGAAATTTGAGAAACATAAATGCAAAAACATTAGTAATAGATATTTTGTTCTCAATATTCCATGGAATTTCTCAATGTGTTCATGAAACATATAATGAACCCGCAGACGCTTTTGAATTTGCAAATTATAAATTCATTCAATCTCAATAAATTTTTGGATTAAAACAAAAACAAAACAAGCAAAAGGGTAGAGCAGAATACTTTTTACGAAACGACAAACCCAGACAAGAGGCTGACTACAAACGAAAATATCATTAAGCGAGAAATGCAAAACTTAGACTTCGATTTCCATCTTAAAAGGTTTCAGAAATCTCCCATGCCGTCATCGACCGCCAGAACACACAAATCACAAAGAAGAATGCAAAATACAGATTCATTTAGTTTTTTTCCCCCCCAAATCCTTTTTGAAAAGCTATTTTGCTTTATTAGTAGCTCATAAATGATGCCAGCGCGACTTTGGCCATTGTGGCATGATGCGGACGCATGCGTCAAGGAATGATTAAAACTCATCATTATTGAGGTGCATTAAAGTGTGTTTTTGAGTTTTTATATTTTCGGATTTCTCTCGAATGTGATTGTTATTTATGATACCATTAAAAAGTGAATGCCCAGAACGAGCTATTCAAACAAGCGGCTGAACTCTTTAAAATGATTGCATGGCATTGGCCACTTACGAAATCATATAATTTTAGTGGAATATGATAACTAAAGATTGGTATTAATGCCAATTTACGAGAGTGCAATTTCATTGAACTTCGTTTTTAAGGATTTATGATTTTAACTTTCATTTTATAGTACACATTCACTATGCTCGGTTATGAGTTCGACGATGTACCTGCAGGCGTACGGAGTACCGGGCACTTGCTACTAATAAATAAATTGAGTTGCTATAATTTTTCTGCTTTTATTATGCGTTAATTCAGGGCATTTGTTGAACGATCTACAACGATCCTATTAACATTTACCCTAGTTTTGAACCGAAACAGAAGGACGACATGTGAAGACATATGGAAGTCAGTTTACCTGATTGAAATTTGTGACTGGTTACATATTTCAAAACTTTAGTTGCAGACTTCGTAAAATGTTGGTGCATAATTTCAAAGAAATAGTATTATCATACGCTTAACATAGTTTAGAAACTAAGTACGCTTTAAAAAACACTTTGTTTACTGCATTTTGTTTAAGATATTTTTTTTTTTTAATTTCATATATTTTATCTTCGAGTGTATTCCCCTGTAATTGCTTTCTTGTCGCTCTGGAGGGAGAGAAATGTAGTTAAAATATTTAACATAACATTGTTTACAATTTTTTTTAATTAAACAATAGCGCCTTGTTCGCACTAATTTGATGAACATCATTTACTATTAAATGCCTGTTTCGCTCTCCCTCTTTGTGTTGTGTGAACTGAAGGGGAGCGCCATCAATCATTTCTAAAATTAGGCTGCGTTCCATTAACCACATAGACTGGAGAGGCCGTCATTCACATGAAAATCACCATAAAAAAGTTGTTAAATTTACAAGAAAAGAAAACAAATAATAATAGCTAAACATCCTACTGTGCGCGAGACAATTCTTGTTAGATTTGGTTCATAAAAATTAATCATTTCGGGGTTGGCGATGCTGATGGAATAACTCTCCAAAGATATTCGTAACAAAATGACCGCACCTACAGATTACGCTGTTGTTTGTGGTGTTTGGAGATTGTTTTTTTCTTTTTTTTTGGTATTTTATGCGATTTCATTAATCTTCTTAATTAAGGGGGATGTTGCTTTTGTTGATTCTGCGTCACATTCGTCTATCTATCTGCCAGTCGAGTCTGCCTTCATCACACAATTGTCAAAATGGTTAGTTATAAACTCCTCACTTGCCTGATAATCCGCCGTCACTTTACCCATTGATCATCACAGTTATTAATGATTTTTAATGTCATTGTTTTTTTTTTTCGACATTGACAAAGACTTTTAAAGAGTTTTAAGGGATTTTAATGAACTCCCTCGAACGTCTGCCAGATACATGTGTGAAGTAAATTAAAAGAAAATATACAAAATTTTGTGAGATTTTACCAAGGATTAGTTTTCTGTATGTGCATACAAGTATTGAACATTTTAAAATTAATAAATGACGTGTTATCCACTATTAGTCCTCCGGCAAGTAAAATTGAATGGACTTCGAAATGACGTGGGAGTCTATACGTTCAGCCGAAGGAATGAATATCTTTTAAACTGTCTGGCTAGCGGGCTAGCTGGTAGATACGATAACTCCCCGAAACATCTACGAAACTTCCTATAACTTGGTGCTATCTTATATTTTGCCCGGGGATCAATTCCAGAGATTGAATTTTTCTTCCCATTAATGAAATACTAGACTTTCTGTATCAGAGCACTGTTGGTAGCAGATCTACTTAGGTGGAGTTCATTTGTAGAATATTGCAATAACCCATAGGTATATTATAATAAATATCAATTTAGTGGTTTCAAACCGCCGGCTTTGCAAGGCTATCAGCTGTTAAATACTTGTCATCTAAAGTGTTATTTATTTAGCCAAAGTGTTGTCTTTTACGAATGTGGATCGTTTAATAACCAAACTGCAACTTACTACAAAAGTAGTGATTCAAACGAGGGTACTTTTCGAGCATTACGGAGAGATTATGGTCATTATAATCGACCTACTGTGCAAGGCATTTCCAAGATTGTAAAGAAATTTGAAGAGACTGGAAGCGTTGCAGATGTAATCAGCCCTATGCACCATCGCAATGCACGCACTGCCGAAAATATTGCTTCTGCCAGTGAAAGTGTGGCGAATAAACCGAATTTCAATTCAGGGCGCTATCGTCGTATCATAACCGGCTTTATTTGACCTGCAGTTAAAGATTATGAACTGGACGATATGTAGTTCCAACAAGACAGTGCCACGAGCTACATAACAAGACGAATTTTGGCTTTGTTGAATGAGAACTTTCCAGAAAGTGTAATTTCACGTTTCACGTGATCAAGATCATGTGATTTGACGCCGTTAGACTTTTTTGTAGTTCCACGTCAAAGACAGTGTTTATACGGATAATCTACAAATATTGAAGCATTTGAATACCAATATTTGCCAAGTTATCGCTGAGATACCGCCCGAAATGTGCAAAAATTGGTCGAAAACTACCTCAAAGGGATCCACTGCTGCAAACAATTCAAAGGCCGTCATTTAAATAATATTGTATTTCGTATGTACTGACAAGGTCCTAAGCATTATAACGAAATTAAAATTTCTTCAAAATGATAGCTTCATGTGCGTTTTATTTAGCTTTTTAAATCGAACTTAACTTACTGAAACCAAAAAATGGATAACTTACCGATGAGGTGGGTAAAAGCAAATCAATTATTTTCCAATAGATGAACATATCAATTTATATCTCGCGTTGTATAAGAGCGATTGACTTATATTAGATGGTGATACAGGGGTAATGTTTTGTACTCAAAACTGTACTGCAATTGCTTGCGTCAAAAATAAACACCAATAAGCAGAAAATATACCGTATTTTATCGGGTAGTTAAAAATGTGAATGGTGTTTGTGGTCCTGATACAGAAAAATTTACTAGCACACAAATTTTGTTTTTTCTTTATTCTTCTCCGGTAATTTTGATGCCAAAAATGCATCACGCTCTGGAAGCCCAACAATGAAAATTGTCAAGTCCGATTGCTAAAGTATCGAACCAAACATTGAACAAAATATCACTACTGGAACCACTGGAATAAGTTTGCATACGAAAAAGCTCGATGTATTGGCGCCACAAGAGTTAAAGTAAAAAAAAAAAAAAAAAACTTGTGGACCGAATTCACATCTACGGAAACGCAATGAAATCGACACACTTCTGAAATGTATGGTGACATGTTGAAAAGTGGCTTAATTCCACCAATGGCAAAAGAAAACGGCTGTGGTTGAATAGCGGTGAGCCGGAGCAAACGGCGGTCAAACCAGGATTGACGGTCAGGAAGAGTTTTCCGTGGGAAGGAAATCATCTGCTATGTGCAACTCCCTTATGGTCAAACTATTAAGGCGGATGTGTAATGTCAATAACTGGATCATCTTAAGGAAACAATGGCCCAGAAGCTGCCAGCTATGGCCAATAGGAGAGGAATTGTGTTCTATCGGAACAATGCCAGGAATCACACCTTGAAAGTGTAACTCGGCAAAAGACCCAGACACTACCTATAGATTGGGAGGTTCTTATGCATACACATTATAGTCCGGACCTGGTTCCAAGTGATTGGTACCTGTTTCTGTCTGTGACGGATGATATTGATGATGGAAAAATTCGCCTCCAGAGAAGATTATGCCTATCGGCTCTCCCAGTTTTTTGCCAATAGGTGCGAAAGTTTCTTTGAGAGAGACGTAATGGAATAAGCAGAAAAATGGCAATGATTTGTCGAACAAAACGGTGCATATTTGACCCAAGTGGGATCTTTCTGACTCTGCTAAATAAAGCCTTCAACATCATGCAAAATTAATGCATGTACCTTTACTGCTCATGAATTTAAGGGCTATTCTTGATCAATTGTGCCTTTTTTAAGTTCCGTATAACATATATTTAATTACCTATACCACACACACTTTCTCTGAGTGTACTCCAGCGGAAGCATTTTCATAGATAACTTTTGCATTCACATGTGTTCATTTCCCATGTTTATACGGCCAGCTAATTGCAATCAAGTATTACTTTTGTCGGCGTTTTCATATCTTTCCACAGACTCTAATTAAGCTACCGAAGCAATCAAACAAGCAAACAACATATCAGAAGCAGAGCAAACATACAAACCAACATTGCATCTGTAGAGCTGAACAAGTTGAGAACTCAACCTTAATTGGATGAAAATCGCTAAAATATTTAGAATAACTTAACTTTTTTTTTCTGCTTACCACAAAGTGCACAAAGTGGTCAAGAGACCCGAACGCACTCTAAAGCTTCACGCATGGCTTCTTAGGCCAGCAACAACAATCTTCGCTGGCCTGACTATGGCTGAGAATTTGATTGTGTCGCGGACTTTGGTGCCTGATCATTCATAGTGGCCTCAGACCAAGAGATCAATGTTCAAAGTTCTTTATTTTTCGCACACCGAAGAACTTTGGGCTTGGGCTAAGCCACCGCTGCTGCCGAAACACACATTTTTGAAAATCCAACACGTGTTGGCCAAGAGAGCCTTCGATTTTTACGTTAATCAAAATTCCAATCGTCATTCCTTAAAATCATCGATTGGTGTTATACATACAATCAATTTCTTTCAGTGCCGCTGATCTTTGTTGGTGTTGTTGTCCGTTTGAGCAATGGTGAGTCTTCTTAAAGCGTTGCTGAACTTGTTAAGCAATGTCACAAAAAAATTCATGGCAAAGGATTGCCAGTGTGAACGTATTATTGAATTATTTTGCATGAGAATTGATCTTACTGTTAGGTAAGGATATGGAATTGTTTGGTTTTATGAATTATAGACATACTTTTCCAATTACAATCAGATCATAACACCAGCTTAATTCATTTAGAAATAGTTTTAACACAATGAATTGTTTTTGTGATCAGTATTGTTCATCGTTTGGATTGTGGAAATGCGTAGATTGACACAGTGCGCACTGTGATTCGTTCTTGTTACAAAAATCGAGTTCTGAATAATGAATCGAATTTTATCTAAAATTATTTTTTTTATTAGTTTTTAAACCGATGAAATGAAACAACAATATTGTTTGGGGATTTAACTTGTTAAGACAGCATCCAAACGGAAATTGTTGAACAGAAAGACCAATTTTGTAAAAATAAATCCCAAAAATTAACTTTTTAGACAAATTGTGAAATTTTTGTTAATTAGAAGAAAGAATTTGAAACTAATTAAGTTTACGTTCTTATTATAAAATCTAAATAAAAGGTAGCACATATATTGAATGGGGTCTTGTGCATCATTTGGTTTTAACTCGTGGACCAATTGCATCTTATATGGGAAAAGATGTAACATACGAGTATGTAAAATTTTTTGCAAAGACCACCTAGACATCTCTAACTGCTTAGAAAGTCGCCTGGTGAAGGTTTCGGGGTTTTCCTCAATACTTGCTTGCACTCGAGCAAATGGTCAGTTCATTTCAAACTGCACGAGGTCTTCCAGCACGCGGAAGATCACAGACAGCCCTTTGTTGCCCAAAACGCTGAACCAATCGGTAAATTGTTGGAGCGCTAGGAACATTTCGAACATGAAAGGAATTTCGATATGTTCTGAATAATCGAATGCTGAATTTCAAAGTACAATTGAACAATTTTGGTTCTTTGCTCTGTGCTGAGCCTTTCTATAATAAATTTCCCAAGAATTATTTAGTTAATTTTGTAAAGAGACGAAAAAAAAGATTTAAACAAAAAATGTATTCACTGATCAAATCTTAACGTTACTTATGCGCCACCCTATGCAACTGCCACAAATAGATTCGAGAAAATAATTATTTAGTGGAGAGTCACAAATTTTCCCAAGGCTTGATGGTGCGAAAAAAACAAATTATGGAGAAAAGGTGAAGTTTTATCAATGTTCATGGTTTAGCAATTTATGCCACTATTTTTTAAATCTGAAAAGAAAGATTCCAAAAAATTCTGCCACAGCTTTGAAAAAATGTGTAGATTTTTTATTTAAAACCAAGTTTTAAGAAAGATAGCGAGAAATGTTTTAGAAATTTGGTGAACAAATCAATATACAGGAAGGCGCAATAGAACGTGCATATTTCATCATCTTTTTTGCCGGGTAGAAAAGGCGCGGGCGGGGGGCGCCTACATCGTTGGGCTCATGGAGTTTTAGTCTCTATGAATCACTTCGACGGGAAGCGTCGCGCATTTTGCGTGCGCGCATTTTACGAGAACTCTCGTTTATATATTGCTACTAGGCGACTATATTGTGATGAATATGGACTACGGCGAATTAGTGAAACTCCTTGTGCTAATTTAATTAAAATATGGGTAACAACATTTAAACCACAAGCAAATAGTCGCCCAAGAACATCTAGGACGGAGAGAGAGATGTTGAGAGAGTTATGGAGTCAGTACGAGGAAATCCACAAATTTCGACTCGCAAGAGATCGTCTGTCTTACAATTATCGCGACGAAGTTTGCAACGAATTTTAACATTGGATCCTAAACTGCATCCATATAAGCTTCAATTAACAATAGAATTGAAGGAGTCTGACTTCATGACACTCGCATTTGCTAATGAAATGCTTAATCGATTTTCCAATTTTGACAACATCCTTTTCTCTGACGAGACTCATTTCCTTATGAATGGGTTCGTAAACCGTCAAAACTGTCATTACTGGAACAGTGAAAATCCCAAAATCAAACACCAGAAACCATTGCATAGTCCTAAAGTGACAGTATGGGCAGCAATCTCCGGCACAGGAATAATTGGTCCTTTTTTCTTCGAAAATGCGCGGGGCCAAAACGTCACGGTTAATACGGAACGCTATGTTGAGATGTTGGACGGATTTTTGGCTCCTGAAATTGAATGTTCAAGAATAGTGAATTCCAGAACTTGGTTCCAACAAGATGGAGCAACCTGTCACACATCAAATGACTCCATGGCGGTGGTGAAGCAGATGTTCCCTGGCAGACTGATTTCGAAAAGAGGTGATATCCCATGGCCCCAACGCAGTCCAGACTTGACGCCTCTTGACTTTTTTTTTGTGGGGATACCTCAAACACAAAGTCTACAGTAATAATCCAAGAAACATCGTTCAGCTCAAGGAGAATATCCGTGGTGAAATGGCAGCCATTACACCAGTATTACTGAAGAAAGTTTTCAATAATTTTCGTTTGCGGTTAGAGGAGTGCCGTCGTAGAGAGGATCACCATTTAGATGATGTTATTTTTAAAAAATAAACTTCATTTATTGCTCTAAAAAGCCTTAGATTTATTTTAACCATACCTTTTGTATTTATTTTTTAATCTATTTTTTAAATATGCACGTTCTATTGCGTCACCCTGTACATTCATTGTCTCCCCTTAAATACGATATTTGGAGAGAACCAGCATCACTTTCCAGCAGAATATTAGCATATTTATAAAAGCACGGAGCATTTTTACAAAAAGTAACTAACGGTGTTAACAGTGCGACGATTGCCGCAATATTTCGTGATATTATTCTATTATTAACCTCAAAATAAAACAAAACATCACAAATTATCAAACTTTGCTTTCACAATTTTGCCAAATGGTTTCAGCTGTGCACTCGCCAATACTTATAATGCAAAAGAACGTGTGATATCCATCATGAAACCATCAAACTTATCCTGCAGAGAGTTTTTTTATGAAACAAATTTTAACACACTGATGCACAGTAGCCTCTTACTCAAAGCTAAATCTTCATGTCGTTGTTCTCCAAATAGATGCTTAAGTGACGCTGATTGACCCATTCAAATTGTGTAACAAGCTGGGCTTAATCTTCAATATGCAGCAAAGATAATAACCGAACAGTAAAGTAATTTTGAAGAATTCTCTATATAAAATAAGTGCATTGCAATAAACAACAAAGGAAATGTTTTAACTTTGGCCAAGTCGGGAAGTTAAACCCGGGCTTACCAGATTGTAAGCGGACAACACTTCCGCTGAACTAACTCACCTCTATATTCAGGTGCATTTAATATAATGTTTAGTGTGGATTAGCCAAATAAGTATGGCGATACAATCAAGATATCGTTGAATTTGACGATTGCAGAAGTTATGATATTTGCTGAAACTTAACAATATTAATACCAGGGATGAAATATCATAGGGATTGTACAATTTCTGAAAAATTTTAAAATTTTTTTGAATTTGCATAAAAATTTATATTCTGTACATCACAATTTTTATGCATAATGAAGTTCTAAGCTACAGAGGTGGAAGAATCGTTCTGTAAGGTCTTATCTTGCAGGTTTAAGCGAACACTCCAACAATTTCTATGCATTAAAAATTACTCAATTTTCTTACCTTCCCAATAAGCAATGCAATGGTTTGGCAAAGGTTTTTTAATCATCATTTCTGGTCCTTCATAATCGTCATTTCGGATAAACATTGGTATCAATAAACAATTGATATGTTGATGATGTTGATTATTCGATATTCGAAAACATCGAATATAGGGTGATTTTTTAAGATTTAAGTTTTTCAGGTGTGCAGCACTGGTTGATAATGGCATCCAAACATTAGCTGTTAAAGTGAAAAGTGTACAGTATACTCTGCCATTTTATCACGGAAAGACTAATAAACGAGCAACGATTGCAAATCATTGAAATTTATTATCAAAATTCGTGCTCTGTGACAAATGTGCATCGTTTGACATGACCCTTTCATGGTTATCATAATCGACCTGCTGAATCAACAATTTGTGCTGTTATCTCCAAATTTCGCACCAAATTCACCTTGTTGGACATAAAACCATCGACTCGCATGCGTAGAGTGAGCACTGGAGTAAATATTGCAGCCGTAGCGACCAGTGTTAATAACGATCGTGAAATGTCAATTCGTCGCCGCTCTCAGCGATTGGGCATGTGTCACCCAACCACAAGGAAAATTTTACACGTCGATTTGGGTTTGAAAGCATATAAAATTCAACTTACGCAAGAATTGAAGCCGAATGATCTACCACAACGTTTAATTTTTGGTGAATGAGCCTTACAAAAGCGTAATGAAAATTCGCTGTTCTATCGAAAAATTGTGTTCAGCGATGAAGTTCATTTCTTACCGAACGGATACGTACACAAGCAAAACTGTCGCATCTGGAGTGATGAACAGCCACATGCCACACATGAATTACCGGTCCATATCGAAAAAGCGACAGTCTGCTTTGGTTTATGGGCTGGTTACAGCACCATACGTCCATTTTTCTTCAAAGACGACCTTGGAAGAAACATTACCGTCAAGCGCGAACGATATCGATCTATGATACGAGATTTTTTTTTTACCCCAATTGGCTGAGTTGAAGTTGGTTGACATGTGGTTTAATCAGGACGGTGCAACATCCCACACTGCTCGTGAAACAATGGATATGTTGAGGCATGAATTTGGTGAGCAGCCTATTTCTCGATTTGGCCCTGTGAGTTGGCCCCAAGGTCTTGCGATTTAGCGCCTCTTAATTATTTCTTGTGGGGTTATGTCAAGTCGCTAGTCTATGTGGACAACCCGAACACTATTGAAGCCTTATAGGATTACATAAAACGCGGTATTCGTGGAATACAGGCCGTAATGCTGGAAAAAGTGACAAAAAGTGGACCTTTCGAAAGGACATTTTGAGATGGAGCCACGGAGAATATTTACATGAAATTATGTCTAAAAATTAATGGCATATACCAATTTATAGATTCCGTTAGAAAATTTTAATATATGATGCAAATTTAAATGTTTTATTCGATTTTTCTAAAAACTACGATTAAAAAATCACCCTTTATAAAATATGTTGGTTAAAAAGAACCGAAACTGTCGATGAAGTTTCCCGGTGTCCATTTTGTTTTGGATAATAAATAGACTAAAATGAACTAGACTTAGTGAGTTCCGTTTTATAATAACCTTTACATCCCATCAAAATTATGAGCTGCTGGCCTCACAACGTTTGTCAAATTATCCTTTGCATTTTTATTCCCCCTATAACGACTATAAAAATATTTCACAATTAATCTAATCAGAGTTTGTACAACTTTAAAAAAGTGACATCGCAATGCATTCATCCCGACCATCCTATCGTGTTCTTAATTAACTAAATTATTGCCACATGCAACATTGCAATTTGCAATGCAAAGCTATCATGGAAGTTGCATGTCAAAATTGCATGTGCGTAAGATTTTATGATTTTATGCCATTCAATAATTGAAAATTCCCATTAAGAAGTAGTTCAACGATTGACACCATTTTCCACAATCATTCCTTGGTATCCATCGTCATAAGAGTAAAATTAATGCAAATATTTATGCGTTACAGTTTTATGTAC
>JAHXMU010000160.1:1168252-1187030 GCA_019455685.1 Philornis downsi
GCCACAGTTGGGTTGGTTGTAATCACCATAAAACGTAGAATCATAAACAAAAAAAAAAAAAAATATCCTCAGACAATTCTCGTAGAATCCCACCCCTTCTAATCTAATCTAATTGACATCCAATCGAGCAATGCCCATACCTGTACAAGTGGTCCGATATTTTATGTTCTTCTGGTCTTTGCATATGTCCCTTCTTCAATTCCCTACAGCGACCCTAATTCAGAATTATTGTGCCATTACTTGCGTGATTCGTTCACATATTATAGGGAGGAACAAGAATATTGTAAAAACGGAAGTTATTCAAAAGGAATCACATTTTCCAAATTTCTTAGGATGCAATCTATGCATGTCTACCGCTTCCAGCAAAGCGCTTTTAAGCGACTTTCAAAATAACGGTAATGAAGTACTTAAAAACATTGGTTTGATTTCCATTCCTAACAATTAAAGCGAAACATTCCTATAGTATATTCCGAATATGTAATTTTGATAGCCAGTGAAAAGAAGATCCATTTTAAGTTTTTGGGAAAACCATTTATTTATCCTCCTACTAAGTTAGTCATACCATTTGTAAAAACTACAAATATTCAAAGACCAAACAAAGCATATACCTCACCTATCGCCATAAGCTATATCGTTAATGTCCGTCCCAAATATTGTAGACTGTAATTAATGGTACAGCAAGTTTAAGCTTTTATCCTACGGACCATTAGATGCCTTTGCAGTTCAGTGCCTACTGGTTTTTTTTATGGAAAGGATTAAATCCTCCGGAATCTGCAAGCAGATTTTGTGATAAAAGCAACCCTTAAGGATGCTTTTTCAAAAACGATTTTAGTGGAATTAATTATACTTGTCATATAACTTTTTTTCCGAAACATATTCTGATATATTCAGAAGAAATCTTTTCTGGAACAAAAAGCGATTCTTTTGAATAATAGAAAATTTCAACAAAAAATTTTAATTTTCATTAAGCCTACATCACTCGAGAATGTATGGAGAAGATTCATCATAAAATAGTGCTGCCCCACTATGACAACCCTACTTTGATTTCATTGATGATTATGCAATTTTTCATTACTTCTCCATCACCAAATGTGATGAATGTTTGCTTCCTTGGATGCATTTTGTTTTGTCTTTTTTGCTGCGTTATATCCTTCAATAGTAAATAAATATTTTATTAGAGAATTCATCTCTCTACTTTTGCTTATGGAACATTTTCTTTAGCGGAACTTCGTCTGTCATTTCTTTTATTTTTTTTTTTTTTTTGGTTTCTTCTTAGTATTTCTTTGTCTTTATATGCTACTATCTCGGTTTTTTCTTCAGTTTAGTACCCAGTTCATTCTATGTTTCGTCATTTCGTCTTCGTTTATTTACTCTAGTTGATCAAGAATATCCATTTGTTTGTTCTAAATAATGCACATTTTTTTCGTCAATTCACAGATTATTTTCATTTTATTACAATTATTATGACATAGACTTTCACCTTCAATTTGTCTGTACAACATTAGCTTGGTTTTTTACTTTCTCTCCAAATTATTGACATATATAATTTTGGATATAATTTTACTTTTTATTATAACGCTGGTATAAACAGAAACTTTTTTTATCACATCGTTTTTATTAAATGTTCACAATATTTATGCCAAGTTTTTTTTTTTTGTATTATTACGGAATTTTGTACTTAGGCCGAATATATTTTAGTTACGTTTCAATTGGATAAAAAGAAAAAAATAAAAGGTTGCAAAGCGCCAAATGGAGGAATAATCGAATTTACCTCTACTCTCTTTTAACTCCAAGAGCATAAAAGTTGTTATGTAAGCCTGTTACTCATAACGTACATGTAACATATCGTTAGGTTTATACCTGCTTCCCATTAAAGAAAATTCTGTCAAATTGGGTACAAATTACAAAATCCCAGAATGAAAATAGTCAGAACTGCAACACCCCTTTCAGCACCTACCACACGAACTATTCAATTTTTCGAAATCCAATCTTTGCTCTGTTGTTTCGAATTAATAGGATGCAGGTAATTATGTTTGTGTCCATTGCATTATTTTCTAACGGTTGGTGAAATTTGAAACAAAGCAACCATGCAACTACGCTCCTTCGGATACTTCCCATACGAATGACCGATTTAGCACATATATTCTTAGCTTCATATTTTTCACGCGTGCAAATGAGTCAATATTGAAACGTCACATAATAGGTTAACTCAGTGTGACAGTCTGAATAGACAGACTCAGGCTGCGTAATCCATTGTGATACAACGAAAACTAGAGATAAGTATGTCCTAGTTTCCCCCGTTGAACTATCCTAAGCGCCTCAAGAAGCTTTTAAGTCGGGCAATATCTATATAATACAGATCTCCTATGTCCCTAAAGGAATAAGAGCCCAGTGTTGATCCCCGCCTTTTAGCCAGGGCGGGGCAATTGCAGAGAAGGTGTTCTATTCATCCCCACAGCTCCTGCAGAAGTCGCAACCTTCAGTCTCATTGCATGTCTTCTAATCAAACAGTGTCCCGTCATGACGGATAAAAGTAATGAGACGTTGGGTTGTGATAGCGACAGCAGTGTGTGTGAACGCTTCACATCTAGGTGAGGTCACACCTGTCTGGGTTGAATACAGCCTCGGACAGACGTCCACCTACCAATTTCTGTTTTTTTGCCGTAGGAGCTTACAAGTGGCTAGAGGCATGCCCGCAGGCTCCAACTTAGCTGCAGTTTATAAGGTTGTCCCTAGTCTTGCCACCTCATCCACTTTGGTATGTCCCTGTGGCGCGGCACCCACAAAAGGTGAATGTTAAAATGCTGAGCCATCTCGTTTAGAGATCGGCGGCATTTCAGGGCTGATGTGAAGTTAGAAAGCACTGAATACGGGGATTTAATGGCAGCTTGACTGTACGAGAACATGTTAATCCCCACTGTGGTGAGGACGTTATATCTCACTCATTCGGCCACTTCCTTTATTGACAAAATGACGGCCTGATAAACCCTACAGCGATCAGGTAATCTTATGGCTATACTTTGACCTAGGTCTTTGGAGTAGACCCCGAAACCTACCTGATAATTTAATTTTGAGCCGTCAGTGTAGAAGTCGACATACGATCTTGTACCAGAAGTTCCACATTTCCATGTTTCTCAATCCGGTATAAGTATATGGTAGTTCTTATTGAACAGTGGTTCAGCCAGAGTGTAGTCTATGGTGCCTGTTTTGTCAGGCTCCATGTTAAGGATAACACTGTGACCATAACCACTGTTTGACCGCTGTGACAGCTCTCTTAGTCTCATTACCTCAGCTGCATCAGTCTGCTTACTAATAATGGTAGTAGATGCAAAATTACATTTAGTGCATCGCATGTGGTGGTCCTTTGGATCTTGTCCAGTATCTTACGGTATGTGGTGTTCTCAAGAGTTCAGGAAGACAGAATACAGGAATTTAATGGCTGCTTGACTGTTAGGGAATATGTTAATCCCCACTGTGTAGAGGACGTTATATCTCACACATTCGGTCACTTCCTTAATTGCCAAAATGTCGGCCTGATAAACCCTACATTGATCAGGTAGTTTTCTTGCTATACTTTGATCTATGTCTTTGGAGTAGACCCCGAAACCTACCTGATTAGTTAATATTGAGCCGTCAGTGTGGAAGTTGACATACAGTCTTCTACCAGGAGTTCCACATTTCCATATATCTCTATTTGGTATAGAATAGTTCTTGTCGAACAGTGGTTCAGCTAAAGTGTAGTCTAGTAGTCACCATGTTAAGAATAACACTGTGACCATAACCACTATTTGATCACTGTGACAGTTCTCTTAGTCTCACTGCCGCAGCTGCAGCAGTCTGCATACTAATTATGTCCAGGAGTAGTAAATGCAAAATTACATTTAGTGCATCGGATGGGGTGGTCATTTGGATCCTTCCCAGTATATTACAGTATGTGGTGTTATCAAAACCCTTCCACCAGACGAAAACTCCATACAAAATTATCGATCTTACTACTGCAGTATACAACCAGTGAACAATGCGAGACTTTAATTCCCATTGATTCTCTTGCACGCATGTAAAGCCACTGTGGTCTATTTCGTCCTGTCCAGAATGTTGAGTTAGAAATTCAGCTTCTTGTCCAATGTTACACCAAGGTATTTTGCCCAGTCCGCGAAAGGAATTTCAGTATCTCCCACGGAGAAGGACTCCACAGGTGGAATCTTGTACCTCCCTGTGACGAGAATGGCAATGTCACGTCATACGCTTGGTATATTTAGTTCTTCGAATGAAAACGGACTGTGGTATTTCAGAATACCATACGATCGATGTTGCAGAAACGAATGGCCCCTCTATAAATTGTAAGTGGAAGAAGTCGGTAAGTTATAACTTTGGTTCATTTATTATTTTCACGGCGGTTTACCGCTCCACTTCTGACGCACTCCACACTTTTGCAACAACGTAAACGGACTTTGGATGAAGGTATCTGTAAATCCTATAAGACCTTACTGAAATCTCTGTACTGGTCCGAAATTCAGTTTTCCTCCTGTAACACCTAATCAGAAAGCAAGGTCAATCCGAAACTTGTACCTAATACATAAGTACAAATGCACCCTCGAATATCATCACATATGCCCAAAGCGTGAAAATATGCTGCAGTGACAAAATATACTTATAGTTCCTTTTTTTGGTACTTCCATGCAATATATAGGGTTATACATTGGGCAGTATTCTTTCGAAAACTACCCGAAAAAGATTCACTGCGGCAAATAATCCAGAGACGATCATTTAAATGAAATAAATGACAAGCATTATAATGAAATAAAAGTTTTATGTGTGTTTTATTTAACTTTTATTTAACTTTAATTTCTGTTGAAAACAATCTTTCAAAAATATGTTCAAGCAAATCTTTATTAGGAATTTCAAAATTTTTATCGCCAAAAACACTTTGATTTTCCGAAGTTTGTGGCGACAAATCGCCATATCTAACAGGATTGGTCTGAAATGCTTAGTAAAATTTGGAAAAACCGTCGGTACCTTCCACACCAGTGACCGATTTAACGCACGTATTCCTTCATTCCTGTCTTTTATCTGATTTTTCAAATTATATCATCCCAAATGAACCCCTCCAATTGTAATGTAAATGACATATGAGAGTGTGAATCTTCTTGTTCTTCATATCTTAATGCTTATGTTGCTCAGACCTACGCCAAATAAAAAAAAAAAAACTCAAAAATAATTTGGATAAAACAGACTTTAAAAGGGGTCCTTAAACCATCTTTGAACTGAACCGCAAAATAAAAAAGCGTAACTAAAATAAAAGAAAAAAAAACACTAAAAGAACAATGGTTAATGGCAATGCCAAAAGCGGCAGGAGAATAACATCAACTCACAGAACCCAAACCAAATTAAATACGAAATTTTATACTTAATCGGATTTGTCTCTTAAATGAGGCGTATGAAGAAATATTAAGCTTTGTTTTATGCAATACAACAGCGTCAGCAACAGTCAAATATCGTACATAAGCTCTTCCAATATAATGGGATTCGTTGACGTGGGACCATGTACGAGTATATGGTCATTCATGTGAACCTGAATTTGTTAACGAACATAGAGATGTGCAATATTCAACGAATAATTTTGCCTTCTTAAGCATTCTGTCGTTTTTCGGATGAAAATCATTTTTTGTATTTTGCAATATTTTTCATTAGTTCCCATCAAAACTCATGCGATGAGTGCCATAATTTTCCTAATGCTTGACGCGAATTCCTAACTTTATTTAGCCCTGTTTGCCTCTGTTTATTACTCTCCATTAATTGCATTTAATTTGTCTAGCATCCCTTTTAGTTGACTGCCAACTTTCTCTACGAAAATATCGTATCCTGTTATGCTCTTGCACTCGACGGGGACTTAATTCGCGGTGGTGTAGAGGAAATACGAGTATATCGTATGCGGTGCCGATGGTGAAGTGACGGAGTTCCAGCCAGTACTTAAGTGGACATAATAAAATGCATATTTACATAAATTAATTGCTGCATTTTGCATTACCAGTAAGAGTAATATAAATTAACGCGATTACTAAGACAAATATCGGGCAAAAACAGAAATTACAAGCAAAGAACAACAGCAACAACAACAGTCAACCATATAACACAAGCAAATTGCATACATTGAATGAATTATGCTTTCTCGATGCGAGTTGCCAGATCGGAAAATAAACAGGAATTTGTTCAAAGCGTAAACGTACATATAGACAACCTGAAGAGCGAAACAATCCTAAGTGTTAGCACAATATATTCACTAACCCATGATGCATTTGGCAAGAGCGACCAAGATGTCTCCTTACATCTTACCGATGTACATGAAATGAAATGAAATTAACTTCTTAATAAGACGTGAGATACGTTGCTTATTTCAACATCCCTTGATAAAGAAGAAAAGAAGCTACAATCAATGCAGCAAAGATGACGATACCTGGAAAAGACACAAATGTATAATAGTTATGCCAGCAACTCTTATTATTATGTTCTACACATAATAACATTGATATGTCTGCTAAACAAATGAACAAATTCATTATTACTAATAGAGTTCATTACCCAAAGGCTTTGCAAAATTCATTGTCAAGCTAGTTCACGGATAGCTAAATCGATATTCTGCGAAATACTAACCATTTTCATTGTCCTTAGCTGCTTGTGGTCTGCTGTAATAGACATTAAGCAAAGGGTCTATACAGGGTGGCGCAATAGAACGTGCATATTCAAAAAATAGATTAAAAAATAAATACAAAAGGTATGGTTAAAATAAATCTAAGGCATTGTAGAGTAATAAATGAAGTTTATTTTTTAAAAATAACATCATCTAAATGGTGACCCTCTCTACGACGGCACTCCTCTAACCGCAAACGAAAATTATTGAAAACTTTATTCAGTAATACTGGTGTAATGGCTGACATTTCACCACGGATATTCTCCTTGAGCTGAACGATGTTTCTTGGATTATTACTGTAGACTTTGTGTTTGAGGTATCTCCACAAAAAAAAAAACTCAAGAGGCGTCAAGTCTGGACTACGTGGGGGCCATGGGATATCACCTCTTTTCGAAACCAGTCTGCCAGGGAACATCTGCTTCACCACCGCCATGGAGTCATTTGATGTGTGGCAGGTAGCTCCATCTTCTTGGAGCCAAGTTCTGGAATTCACTATTCTTGAACTTTCAATTTCTGGAGCCAAAAATCCGTCTAAAATCTCAACATAGCGTTCCGTATTAACCGTGACGTTTTGGCCCCGCGCATTTTCGAAGAAAAAAGGACCAATTATTCCTCTGCCAGAGATTGCTGCCCATACTGTCACTTTAGGACTATGCAATGGTTTCTGGTGCTTAATTTTGGTATTTTCACTGTTCCAGTAACGACAATTTTGACGGTTACGAACTCATTCATAAGGAAATGAGCCTCGTCAGAGAAAAGGATATTGTCAAAATTGGAAAATCGATTAAGCATTTCATTAGCAAATGCGAGCCTTGCTATGAAGTCAGACTCTTTCAATTCTTGTGTTAATTGCAGCAGGATGCAGTTTAAGATCCAATGTTAAAATTCGTTGCAAACTTCGTCGCGATAATTGTAAGACAGACGATCTCTTGCGAGTCGACATTTGTGGATTTCCTCGTACTGACTCCATAACTCTCTCAACATTGTCTTCGGTCCTAAATGTTCTTGGGCGACCATTTGCTTGTGGTTTAAATGTTGAACCGGTCTCTTCAAAACGCTTTACCCATATCGCAGTAGTCTATATTCAGCGCAATGTAGTCGCCTAGTAGCAATATATGAACGAGAGTTCTCGTAAAATGCGTGCACGCAAAATGCGCGACGCTTCCCGTCGAAGTGATTCATAGCGACAAAAACTCCATGAGCCCGCCAACCCAACTATGTAGGCGCCCCCCGCTCGCGCCTTTTTTACCCCGTAAAAAAGATGATGCAATATGCACGTTCTATTGCGCCACCCTGCACTTATAAACAAGAGCAGACCGAGCATTCTCGCATATTACAAATCTGAAAACTCAACATTGCCAGAACAAATTTTTGTACAATTTTAGGCAACTTTTTTTTTTGTATAATTACGTGTGTGGACAAAATGTAAACTTTTTGGGTTTATCTTAATACATTCTTCCAATATCATCGACATTGCACAACAATTTGCAATTTTAATGTTAGAATATCTTTATAAACAATGGCACACATTGATTTTCTATGGCAGCACTGCCACCCAATTCTTTTTCATCTGTTTTCTTTCCACTCGGTTTCTTTATAACAACACGCAGTGGGAGACTCTTCCTCTCGTGTTATTATTAAAAGCTTTTTGATTTAAGGACCTGTAATTTCACCAAATAATTGAGAAGTTTTGCCTACTGGGTCGAAAATGTTCTCTACGAAGAGCATAAGTTGAATATAAAACAATTATCACAAACTCTTGTCCATGGATGTGTTCATGCCAACAATGATGAAGTTTTGGCGGGTGCCGCCCCTTCCAAGCAGTTGTGAATGTAAAAAATTGCACAAGTTTTTGTATAATAAAGTCTATTATAGCAAATAATAAATAATTGATAATAGAAAAATTATCTTCAAATTGTTTCTAGATATTAATTTGTTTGGGAACTTTTGTTGCAGCTCCGCCACAATTTGTCTGGCTATGTGTTGCTACAGTTATTCCATCTTGCTCAAACTGAACGCTGTAGAGACGGATACGTCTTTGATGCAGTTCTGGTTAAAAAAAATCCTTGAACATCTTTAAATGACAATTGACAATAGCACGATTCTTGTGCCACTCTGTAGGCAAGAGACATATCGCGGATGGCGGCAAGGTATGGTTGGCAGCTAGCATAAAAGGGAAGGAGAACTTCGTTCCCCGCTGATTTGCCGCCTGGGCGCGACAAAGTAGGAATTTTTACAATTTCGACACTGATTGAAGTGTTAAAAAATAATTTTAATAATTTTTGTCAATTTATGCCAAATATTTACAAACAGCAGGATTTGGGTTACTTAGTTCTACTTTATATTTATAATCTAATCAAATTTATCTAATTTTACCTACATATATATAAAGTAGTTGCATTGCTGATTGTCTAATTGACTAACTGATCATCATCTAGACCAAACGATTAAATCTGGAATCAAAAAAATGTATGTACTCGTATACATTCCCCTTAGAGGATAAATGCGTGATAATAAGGCTTTTTTCAAAATTCATACTTTTGGGGATAAAGACAGGGTAAAAAGGCATAAACCTGGTACCAGCTCAAATGGCTGTAGGTAAAATCATGAAAATTGGTGTCCGTATTCCCCATCTAGAATAAGCATGGGGATTTTTCGAAATTAGTAATTAGAAATTAGTAGGAAGGGACAAATCTGATATCAACACTTAGCTCAATGGACTAACGCTAGAATCATAAGAATTGGAATGCTACTGTCCTTTCAGAGTATGCACGCGAGAAAGAAAAAAGGAGTTCAAATCAGATATTATTGTCCAGATATTATAGGAAAATTGATGTTCCTGTTGTTCTCTCAGCGTAGACAACCATTTCAAAGTTTGTGATTTTTTTGAGGCAGAAGCATATTCCATCTACAGCTTTATTCCCATATTCCATTTACGCGCGAAAAGTTATTTTAAAGTCGCATCTTTTAGGGATACGAAAATGGAAAAAAGGGGAGTATAATGAAGTCATTGGACAGACTAGGAGTTAAACTAGAATTATGATAATTTTTAATTCTAATTTTCATTAAAGATTAGTCGCGAAGTAAGAATGAACTTTTCTAATATCCTTATTTCCATGGGTAAAGTATATCGTTCAGGTTGATGGTATACGGTCCACAACAAACGGTTGGTGTTAGATTCATATTAATTGAGAGTCTCCGCCCTCCTTAACAGGAAGAATTTTTTTTCGATATTTGTACTTTTATTGGACAAAACTGACAGGAGCGAAAGAAATGGTTAAGATCACCAATATTGTGTTTCACAATATTACTGTTTTACAGAATGGATGTGCAATAAGAAAATTTGTAACGAAATTCCCACTTGTAGGTGCATAATGCTGAGGAAAAAGACCGAAAATAGTACCATCTCTAATACCAATTGGTTGAAGCTAAAATTATGAAACTTTAACAGCATTGTGGTCATTAAAAAGGACATTTTTTGATTTGGACAAGAGTAAAAGGATATGTAAAAATTCAGGAAGAAAAATGAAAAACATAAGCCCAAGACAAATGTCTGATGCTGGAAAGCCAAAATTAATGTAGATATCACTGTTACGAAGTAATTGAATGATTAAAAGATATTTCCGAAACACCTACTCTCTGAGGTTCAAACAGCTAAAAACAGCACAAAAGTGATACAAATTTTTTGAACAAACAGCTAAAGTTAAAGTTAAGTAATTTAAACTGTACATTTCTCTGTCGAAGCACAATTAAGAGGAACATTCTGAAATCCTTACTTCTAGCAAAAAATGGAAAACAATGGCTGAAGCTCATAAAAAATGGCTGAAGCTGAAATCATCAGCACACTGCGAAATTAGGAAAGCTAGCAGCTAAACCGGATGCGAAATAAAAAATAAATTGTGATTAAAATATAAAGTCACATCATTGAAAATCGGCAAGAATATTATTCTCAAACGGTTCTAAATAATAATTTCAGAATAATGGAACTTCCGGCTTACTTTATTTTAAACGAAATTCAGTAATTCAGCATAATTCAAAATAATTTAATGTAATTTCAAGTAACTAAGTATGCCAAAGGTTTGAAATGGTTTCAACATACTGGCCAATTGAAGCTAATTAATTATTGTGATGGGCTCTATCAAAACTGTTCCAGGGCTCTCAATCCCACTTGTAAAATTCAGAATTGCTGCAGTGTTTGTGACACCACCTATAGGTCGGAACTAATGTTTTGTCGTAGGTCAGTCCGCGACATGTTCATATTAATAGATCAGAGATTGCCACCGAAGAGATTTTGATTCCAAAAACTGAACCATTGCAACCATTAAATGGATAACCCGTTACTATCCCATAAATGGAAAAGTTAACTTGTCACGGTTGTTGTATCAAAAATATAGTTGTACTAGTAAATCCGTTAGTAATAGGATTTTTTATATAACTCTGGTTTGAAGCTAGAGATTTGGAATTGGTTTTTGAAGTCGGGTTTTGGAAAATTGAGGGGGCTTTAATAAATAATTAAATAATAAAATGTAATAACTTAAACATATGCAAGAGCTTCTCACATCCAGAAAGCTTACGCGTATTCGTGAGCAAAAAATTATTTCGCTTCATTTCTTAACCAAAAACAGAACTCACAAAATTGTTCTGTAAAGATCTGGCAAGGCCGTTATTTGTTTTACAATCCAATGGAAACAATAAAGTTAGTTTTTTTTTGCCTCTAAAATCACCACTTGAAAGTGCAGGAGGATGTGTGACTGAAAATAGTCATTCCGTTCGTCTGACTGGAGGATGCATGTTTAGTATGTCGTTGTTGCTGCTGATGGTGTTAAATAAAAATGTCCCCCATACATTCCCGATAGTTGCCGCTGCTATTCATTGCTGTTGTTTCAAGCAGTTGATTAATTTGCTTTTAGCACTTTTCCATTTCAAACCATTCCTCTTTGTTTATTTTGTAGCATTTATTAACCAATCATTTCATGAATAAGAAGGTTTCGTATAAATATTGCAGGCGAGTGTTATCAGGGAAGCGAAAACTGAAGGGAAAGACACACACACACAGAGACAGCAAACTTAAATTAAAGTTAATGACTGTAATAAATATGGCAAATGCAAAACAGTAAATGCAAGAATGACACAACAACCGCCACAACTATGAGACTGTGTGGAAGAGTGAAATAAAGAAATCAGGAGTCGGAATGTTTGAGAAGTGACTCATTCATTTAAGCTAATAATGACAATTTTTAAGCTGGCGCATCACTAATTAAAGTTTAATTGGTGACAGTCACAGGAGGGTATAACAAACTCAGGACTATGATGATGTTGCGATAAATGAATCTAAAAGTCCACAAAAAAATACGAAATTTCTGGTATAAAATTTACTTCAATTACAATCGTAATCTGCATGGTTACAACTGCACATCAATGTTAACTTGAAATAGGCATAAATATTTCTAAAATCCATCCATAAAAGTTTACTTAGTGTGGCCAAGATTGTCTTTGCACTGCAATAATGCAGTATTCGGCGCTTGAAGTATTATCAAGTAAAAATGTTATAACTTTGTCAAGTTTATTTTCCACTTAAAAACTTCAGCATATCATCAAAATATTCTAAATTCTAAGAAAAAAATAAGTTATTGTTCGATGTAGCCACCTTTAGTGCAGATAATAGTATCGTTTCTGTCCGGTACGGCTTCACACTCTGCGTTAATGTGGCCTTAATCACTTACCCCCATTCTAGAAAATAAATTTTTAAGCATCGTCCGTCTAATACTTTTTAGTTAATACTTTGACCCTTAGAATGAACCACATACGGTGACCATTGTTGTTAAGAAATAAAGCCGTGAACTTGTTCTTGTAAAAAACGTTGGGTTTCGGGAACATTACAAGATGGTGGCGATTCTTGTTGATACGTCCAATAGTTTTTAAATCAAATTGTTTATGTGCCCAAGGTAACAAAGCATCGTCTAAAACTAGTTTTCAGCAAAGATTTGTAGATTTACTTTTACTCCCTGTTCAATGAAAACGAGCGGTGAGCGTCCTGTGGCAATTATCTTGGCCCAAACCATAAAATAACCTGATGCTTGTTTTCGCTGACCAGTTCGCTGCCCTAAATTATCCTTTAGTTTTCACTCTAACCACACATTTTGTTTATTTATATATTGCTGAATTTTTTCACCAGAAAAGACCACATTTTAAGATCCCAATCAAGATTTTTAACATCTTTGCTCTTGCTAGGCGAACTGTCCTTTGTGCAGGTGCCAAATCTGACATTTTCGTATTTTATTGTGCTTCAATCGTAGTTAATTTTTTTAGTATCCACCCCATGCTACGGGCAGACACATTGACATTTTTTGCCAATTGAACTGATCTCGGCTTGGATTCCGTTGAATTTTGGCTATCAGCTTTTGAACTACATCTGACGATGTTATTTTTTTTTTTGGATATCCACCTGCGTGATGGTTTTTGATGCTACCAGTATCATTGTAAAGTGTTCACATGTAAATGTCATAGCTCATTAACAATGGATGCGATCGGTTGGGATGTTTGCGATTTTCCAGCTGAATAGAAACGCATAACACTGTTTTGTTTAAATTTCATTTCGATAACTTTTTTAACTGCGACACAAGACGATATGCTTTCGTAGGTTAAAAAATGAGCGCGCTGTCATTAGCCGTTTGGCTAACAAATGCTTCCCAATTTTAAATTCGGAGTCGTCATTAAACAAAAGGTCGATCTCAGTGGGTCTAAATGGAACACATTTCCATTCTTGGAATGAAAGAAATTGTTTTTTTAACCTCTCTATTCGGTTCACATAATAATTACAAAGGGAGTAGTTAAATCAGAAGAAACCGTAATTTGGCGGCAACCTTTATATTGATTTGGCATGCGATAAAATTTTAACATATTATTGCACATTTGCATTTAAGCCTGCCTTGTTGTTGCCTTGTTGTATCAGCCGCTGTGTTGCCTAATGATATTTAAATTTAGATATTTTTACTACTACTTTTTGTGTTTTGCATGAATGATATTGCTGAATGTATTGATCCTAACGTGTGCAATCTATTTGTATTTGCAGATGGCATAATGCTTTTATTTCGCTCGGAACGTTCATCATTATCTTTGCAGATTGAAATCAATGATTACCTTGATCGTATTCTGGCATGGACCGTCGGAAAATCGTTGCTTATTAATCCATCCAAAACCAAGGCGATTCTGTTTGGTTCTGTCAATTACCCAGAGTCGAATCTAGATGTTTGCTTGGGAACGTCTACGATTGACTTTGTTAGTCACCACAGATGTTTGGAAGTAGTTATTGATAATAAATTAACATTTGAAGTTCATATTAACTCCATTCAGGGTATAACATATGGTTCTTTACGTAAACGTTATTCTGCTGCTCCTTTCTTCCTGCTTACAGTGAAATGTAAATTAGCTTATGCTAAGTTTACGCCACAGATTATATATTGTCTTGAAGTGATATCGGAAACTAGCACTGAAAATCTGTCAAGATTAAAGAGAGTTATGAACGTTATTGTACGGTTTGCTAATAATGTTCCGAAAAGTGGAAGATAAAAGTAAATGCCACTAAGAGTGTACAGGTTACATTCTCTCTTAGACAGAACAATTGCCCAGCCCTCACTATTCACGGTAGTACCATACCCGTTCATAACCATGTCAAATATTTGGGTATTCACCTTGACCGACGTCTCACCTGGAAAAATCACATTGACTCAAAAATCATACAATTGAAATCAAAAATGGCTCAACTCCACTGGCTTATTGGCTCCCAGTCTACTCTCAGTTTGGAAAATAAAATCACCATCTACAAAACCATATTGAAGCCAATAATAAGAAAATGAATGAAAAAAAAAAAAATAATGTTCCCAGAAGGCAGCACATCTCTGAACATTTGAAAAAGTTCTTGGGATGTTCTTTTGAGAATTTTTTTATTTTATAATGTAGTGAAAAGTGGTACACCAGCTCTTTCATGTAATAATTTTAGCTTTTCTCATTGTAGTAGAAGACCTCATATAAAAATAGCCAGAATTTATAGCGCCATGTTCGAAAAATCGTTGATAGTACGGATTGCACGAACTTGGAATCAGCTGCCAAGTGGTCTGTGGTCTGGTCTTTTTGCACATTCTAATAGTGTTTTTCGATAGAAACTGCTTGAGCATTTTTCGCATACATAAATCCCGCTCATATTATTTTTTTTTTACTATATTTACTATGGATATGTTGATTGCATGCCTTAAGTATTTGCAAGTATTAAACATTTGAGATGCGCCTTTTTCTGTTCTTAATTGTTACTTTTCACAGGACATGTTAAAACGTAACTAGCATATCATTTATATTTTATGGTTGGGGAGCCAATAAGTCCTTATTATTATGCTATTATGTATATAAATTACTATTAGATTCATATATAAGCATTATGAATAATGTGTGTGTTCAGGATATAATGGATATGTAATATATTGTATCGGTCAAGAAGGCTTTTGTATTACATTATGAATTACAAATAAATAACAAATAAATATTTCAGGATATCCCCCTTCCAAATTTCAAGTCCAAAACAGGGAAAATAATGACAGATTGGATTAGCAGTTTCCGGATAGTTGGTCCTATTTTCACTAATACATTAATTAATTAATTTAAGCAAACTTTACGTTTAGACATAATTAGCTAACATGGAAAGCAATAGACAATATTCTGAGCTAGAACATACAAAAAATTAAAATATACTCTTTCGTTTTGTGTATATAAAATACAATTATGATTGCGGCTAAGTTTCATTAAACTTTAGATTAAAGTGTGAAAGTTATTGTTGTGATAATGTAATATATAATACTCAGTCAGGTTTGGTAAACATAATTGGCCCAGTAAGAAGAACTAAACGTAATCATTCGTTGTATTATTCTAATAGTGCAGTAATTCATAATTTCTTTCCAATTGGTTTATTACGAGTGCGGTCCCAAAACGCATTATTTATTATATTGCAGGCCAAAAAGTCGGTTATTAACGGCCATAACACTATGAATTGACGGTAACGGTTCATTTAGCATTATTTTCGAAAAAATACGGCCCAATGATACCTCCAGACAATGATGGGCACCACACAGGCACTTTTTTTTCCACAATGACTTTTGGGTTCTTCGAGCCCTATATGCGATAATTTTGCTTGATGTTGACGGTAATTAAGAACACTCATACATTTTATTTTTATAATAATAACGCCAATTTTGTAAGAAAAAAGCTAATTGTAAATGTTCTATGTTATAATTTGATGTTGTGCTTGAAACGAATGTATATTTTCTTCATAGTTGAAGAAAATTTTGTTCGAAAAATCAACACTGAAAGTTTGTTGCGGCGTTGTGAATAGACTGGCGGCTTTAATTGTTGCATCAGTTGGACTCTGTATGGGCGGAGGTGTAAATCAAAATGCAAAATACACCATAATGAGCCATAGGGTAGAACCAATTGCTGAGAGAGTCATGTAATTGACAAAATCGGATTATTCGCCACAGTTTTACTAACAGAAGCTAAATTTTCTGCAGTGGGTAAATTGCGACCACATCTGTAACGCTCTTCTAATTTCTTTATAATCTCGCCAATTTCTTGCACACACACACCACATGCACAAAAAGTGCCCTCGTTTGAATCACCACTTTTGTAATAAGTTTTAACTATTTTGGCACGTTATTCGGTTGTTAAGTGATCCTTATTCGTAAAAGGAAAGCCTTTTGCTAAATAAATAAATCACGCTTCATATGACCATTCAACAGCTCACATCCTTGCAGATCGGCGGTTATCAACTAGATGGATAACCCGTTCTATTAAATGGAAGATTAAATTTAAATACATTTTTATTTGTTATAAAATGACATCATTCTTCGGCACTGAAAACGATTGCTATCATGGGTTCATCGGTTGATTGGATTAAGGATTATAAATTTTGGTCATATCAAGAAACAGATTTAACGGACATTAATAAAATCCGTACAACCCTATATGAAAATTGTGTCAGCCGGAAAAAATGCGAAAAAATATGCTGTAAAATTGATTAGCATTTTCCCTGTGCTAATTTTGTACAGGAGTGGAAAAGATGTTCCAAATGGTACCCGTCTATCGCATATTCAATGAAAACTATGGAAGATATTTAAAATTTCATAATAATCTTATGGAAAACAAAAAGACAAATCTGCATAAAAACCAAAATATTTCCAGAGTAAACTAAATTGTAAAGTTATTTTCATACACAATCAAAGTATTGACTTAGTTCTAACCTACCAAACAGCTCATTGTACCACAGGAGGAATATCGAGTAGGTATCTTAAGAATATCGTTTTACTAAAAGAACTTTTAAAACGATCTATCTCACGAGAACAGATACTTCAAAAAGGAAAGTACAATAAACACAATAAATACAATAAATTATTGAGGGCGTACATTTGGAAGCATTTCTCAACTCCGTACAAAGCGAGCGCCTTAATATGTATACAGAATGGAACGACACAATTGGTATACCTTCTCTTTACTTGATTGAAAGTACAAAAACGTAATTGCATGCCCTGATTGATATATTTAAGTAAACAAGTAGATTTTAAAACAACTGTAACAAACCTTCAAAAGTTGCCCAAATCACGATTTGCATTATGAAGGGCCACTTATGTCTACGTTTTGAGTGTGGTGTTAATCATTACCCGAATAACTACTGCATATATTCATAATTCTCCTCTGCCTAAATAGGATCCGCTTACGAAATCTATTCCATTTGTTTCCACACCAGCTGGTCAAACGTTGGACTACGCAAAGTCTAGCACTCCTAATGGCACTGCAATGAACAATAGTAATCCTCCTGAGATTAAAACTAAAATAAATGTCCATCAGAGCAGAATAACATGAACAATAAACCAAAATTCAACATTTCTCTGCTAAAGTGCAGTAATGATAGACAGCAGACGGACAAACGTCCAGACACACAGTGAACATTTTTACCTGGCACTGTTGTTCATTTGAGTGATTACTGATATAAATCTAGAGCTGCTTAATGTCAAATAAGTGCATTTCATACATCAATCTAAAACGCACTCAAAATGCTTCAACCAATGGGGCAAGCACGGAGGAAGGCGCTGAGGAGGATTAGAGATCCCAATTCCAAAAACAGACAATCATCATAAAAATCCATAACAGAATAACGATTCCACTGCAGTTTCTCGTAAGAATATGGCCAGCAAATGCGCATGTTTGGCTGCCTGATATGTCTATGATGGCTGTGTCCGTCCGCCTGTCTGTCAGCCGTTTTGCATCTGTATGTGGGGATGGATGGATGGCGGTCGATCGTTCGCTTGTACCCGTATGGTAATCAAGTGTAAAACCAGTTCGTTATTTTTCTCCCTGGCTTTGTATATCATCTACTCCACTTTAATTTGGACAACAACGACAGGAAGACATAAAAACTACACAATATTCTTGCAATGATTAGCGAAAACGAACAAAAAAATAAAAAAATAAAATGCTTAAACATATTCTCAATCGGCTCTGAAATGAAAACATATTAAATAGGAAAACGAACATGCTGGACGGCGATTCAAACTAAATCATCTAAGCTCGAATGGGTTTGCATCCAATTTGCAGCTGCCAGCCAGCAAAAATGGGGGAAATGACTGCTCCAAGTCAAGGCAGGAAAAGAAATAGATTAGAATAATTCACCTTCTGGGCGGTTAAACGATTTATGCAACAACAACAACAACGACAAAAACGTCATCAACATCAATAAATGAAACTATTTCAAGACCAACTTTTTGCAAAAGGAATACCCCCTCAGTCTATTGTTGTATTTTTCTTGTGCAAATGTGCCTAAGAGTTCATTGAGATCACGACCGGCAGAAGGCAGTGACTGTAAGCACGCGCTTAACTTGCCATCGTCATCACGATACTTATGTTCCTCCGGTTCCATCTAAAAATCATCATAAAACGTTTATATTCACTTGAATAAACAGAGGAAACCCATATTAGGCACTGATTGCTGAATTTTTTTAAGCAGTGTTTAATGTTCTAGTTTTTGTGTTGGTTAAAAAAAGAGAATTGTTT
>JAHXMU010000160.1:1187040-1207341 GCA_019455685.1 Philornis downsi
TGTTTAATGTTCTAGTTTTTGTGTTGGTTAAAAAAAGAGAATTGTTTTGTTTTTTTTTGTTGTTTATTGTCACTTATTTTTTGTTCACTTGTTTTGGTTTTTTTTTGTCTAAGACCACGGAGGACAAAGCTGCGCACGCATTCACGACCAAAACTAGACTAAAATATTGAACTTTTCGCACATTCCTTTTTGCTGCACATCGAGATTTTGCCGGTTGAAAAGGAATGTGTGAAGAAAATGACAATAGCAGCAAACAGTTAGGAATGCAACTGAGCGACGCATGTGTGTGTGTACTTAAGTACATACGGCTCGCTATTTACATGAATGCTCCAATTTCTAGCATTCATAGTGATGTTGGATTAATAGAGCACATCTCTGAACAAGCAGCATGACCCATTTATTGATTTACAAGTCATTTTCTGAGATTATTATTTACGCGACGACCCCTAATCAAAATTTATGATAAGGTAATGGGGGCATATTTTTGTATTTTCAAAAACTAATTTCTTTTTCTTAATTAACACAGAATGGCATCAGTGGCCTTTAATAGATATTATTATAATAATATAATTATAATAATTCATTTACACACATAGACAGGAGGCAGGATCAGTCTCAGGGGGCCGTAATCCTAAAGGGAAATAAAATGCCCAATAATTTATTTTCAAATATTTCTGCTTGTCTGACACTCAAAAGCGTGCCGCTTATGGTACTGTACTGTGTTGCAGCTACACTGATACGCCACAATTCCTTAACATTATTCGTACTTTCAGATGCAAAACGTGGCATTACAATGCTCTGGTTTTGACGCATTCATTTGAGTGCTAAACATTACCTAAACATTGTTTCTCAACGTGGATTAAGTGAATCATTGAAGGCCTTTGAATATTTTACAGAACTAAGGAGAGCTCACACCAATGCTATTACGGTACGACGATGGTGTTACGAAATATGTCTGTGGTTTGTTCTGTAGCAACGAAACCATTGTCAGTTTGGGAGCGCATTTATGTGACACTTTTGAGTATTCTGTTGCATAATAATTTGTTATTAAAATAAATTCCTTTGAAACTCATGAATGAGACATTCTTGTATTTAGTGAGCTTACATGCGTTCTCAATTGGACCTACAGTTGAACGACCTTTCTGAACGTCACAGTTTGATAAATACTTGCTACACTTGTCGATTACACGACTACTCGAAGTGTTCGAGATTGAACTCGGTATCATGCGAACGATACCCGCTTGTACTAACCATCGACCAATTTTGGTCACGGCAATTTAAATTTAAGTATTTCACCGGGCGATCAATTTTAGCTCCATGTTTAAATTTTAAATTTATATATTATATTATACATTGGACAATATTATAAAAAATGTATGCAAAATACAGGGTGTCCGTCGGGAAGGTACACTGCTTTGTTTGTTTATAACTTATGATTAAATGAAAGAGAATGGATCTTATATTGATAAATGTTTTATTTAACGCCGGCAATTATGTATGGAATACAATATCAGATAAATGTCCACCTCTGTTAGCCTCGCAAATGCAAGCCCTTTTGAGAACATTTTTCATTACATTCTCACACATTTCACACGGTATTTCATTAATTTCATCATGAATATTTTGTTTGTGTTGCTCAAGCGTTTCTGGTTTGTTTGCATAACGCCTGTTTTTCAAATATCCCCACAAAAAGAAGTCCGGAGCAGTCAAATCAGGCGACCGTGGAGGCCAATCAACATCACCAGTTCTTGAAATAACTTGTTGTGGAAAGAGGTCTCGTAGTAATTCCAAACCTGGCTGTATGCGATGTGGCGTGGTAATCAACGCCAAAGCATGCAGTTGCGGCGTTAAAAAGTTTTTAATCACGATATCGCTCCCATCGATAGCTACCGTTACGCCGTTTTCAGTTTTAAAGAAGTAAAGTCCAATTATATCTCCTGATGAAATTGCACACCAGACTGTCACTTTTAATGGATGTAAAGGTGACTGATGAATAATTTGAGGAGTTTCCATTGCCCAGAACCGACTATTCTGTTTATTCACATATCCATTCAAATGAAAATGTCGGGGTTTTCATGGGCGAGCTGTAACATCCTATTGGCATAAGTACGGCGGCATAAATGGTCTTGTGGAAGAAGCTCTTTTGTAAACTGAATCTTATCGAAAAAAATGGATCAAAGAAGTTGCATCAAATCTTGTGTAAAAAATGGAATTACATAAATGTTGACAGTGGCATGCGGTTAGAGTACTCTGAATCAAAAAAATGCCTACAGGTGTTACAAGCTTTCCACAGAAGGTCGAGAAGATGTGAATGGCGACGCTCGCTCTGGACGCCCCAGCACATCAACAACCGATGAAAATGTTGAGAAAGTGAAAATCCGTGCAATCTTTTCGGAAATTTTGGGCATGGCAGAAAACCCTGCTCAAACCGTTTCAGTGTGAAGGGGTTAAGTGTAAATGGGGTTATTACAACAAAAAACGTGCGGAAACACTGCCCTATCCTACCAGGCAACTACAAAATATGCCGCAAGAGGTTATTATCGAAATCGAAAGAAACACAACCGGCCGTACAATAATCATTCAAACAACCGACAATACTCTGGCCCCAACTTGTGAATAGAGCACTCGAAGTTTTACTTGATATCCATAAATGTTACCTGCCGTGGGGAGGGATGACAATGGTGGCAATGCTTGACTCAAGCTCAAGATGTGAATACAAGGACGGGTATGTCTGGATAGCCTGTGTTGTTGCCAGTGTTGTTTGGTTTTGTGTTTTACACGTTCCGTACACGTTTATCCTTTGCTACTGGCAAATGCGCCAAAGCCTTCGATATTTTGTAGTGCCAAGTCTCTGATTGTTCTTCTTTTTGTCGATTTTACATGTATTGCGAGTCAATAGGAATTGTGAAAATCTTTTGGCTTGTATGCCAGGATTGACTTGATGTTGACGGTGATGATGTTTTCGTTAGTGCTGTGGAGTAAACTATAAGTAAGTGTACGAGTATGTATGTACGTTTGCAAGTGCGTATGAATTATGCTGCATGTGGATGAAAAGTCATGAAACAAAAACTGTTGTGAGCCTTAAATCAAAGTAGACGTTCTATGGTTAATATAAATTATGAAATCAATACTTGGACATCATCTCTAGTTATATTCTGGTATTCATGGCAATTAACATAATTATTGAAAAATTCTTAAAGATTTTTAAGAATTGGATGATATAGCTATGGAGTTTTGTCGTTGTACGGCAATATTATATTATTATATTAGAAATACGAGCTTGTGAGCCACAAATCATCGGAAGAACAGGACATATATGCTGTTTGAGATTTGAAGTGAAATAGGGTCCACCGTAGAATATTAGTGAAACCGCTCTAGTACAGAAAAGTCTGTCAGGTGAACTCACTTATATATACCCTCACCCAAACTCCATTAATGTTGGTACAAATTTTGATATTCGGCATAAGCGGTAACACGGTAGTTTCTTATCAACTAATATTGTTAACTCACATAATCAAAGAGCTCAAATTATAACTCACCAAAGCCTTCCACATAGAAGTTATAGGAAGAAAACTGATTTTTGCTAAATCCACGAAATCACATATGTGGTACTCTAAGGTGCGCAACTGTACAGTCCATGCTCATTCGCAGAACCAAGCTTATAAAGAGCTTGATTCGCGCTGAATTATCTAATACTAAAGTTAGTTTAATTGAATGGAAGTTATGAACATGGAAATTTGAGGGTTAAATTACGTGATTTATTTGTGACCGGTTGATATTTAAAAATTTAAGTTAACATTTTAAAGCAATACGCAGTACTGTACAAACTAGTAATTAAAGAAGAAAAATTAAATATTAACGTATGATCATGGAATTGATTGATCCCAATCCCCGTTGTGTCTGATAAAAAAATTCGAATTGTCGAACAATCGACGTATTAATGTCGATAAATGCTTCTCAAACTGTGACGTTTGGAGCAATAGTTAAACTGAAACTTCCGTTAGTGAATTTAAAAATGGAAATCATGCAAGCTCACAGATTGTGGAAAGTTCTCCCATATTTCATTCATGGTATGCAAGGGAACGTGGCAATGCATTCCTTTTTCATTCAAAAAACGAGCGTTACTAAATGCCTTTCTAAATTTTGCTCAAATTAGTATAATTGAATGAAGGATATGAATCTAATTTGTACGGGAGTTACCAGAAAATCCAATGATAAGCTTTGTTGAAGACTCAGTGGCTCCTATCTAGAAGCAGTAATCTGGAATTGCGACCATATTATAAAAATAAACACCAGGATTTCGGAACTGAGGAGATGGTATATGCTTTCGTAAGCGTTTATAAAGGGTCTCCCAACAAGAACGCAAGATTTGAATTTTAACTAAAACACAGATACTTAAGAAAATCGTGAAACTTTATTATATCGTAAAGTACAGACAGAATGAGGTTATGTATGGAACAACACATCGAGCAGATGGCTGCCGCGGCTTTGCTGGTACACACGCGATCTTTTAATGAAATGTTCAATGACCATTTTGCATAAATGCTGCGGTATTTCATAAATGCAGCGTTCAATTTCCTCTTTTAAGTCTTGAGTCGTCGGCTTTTTCGCGTAAACCATCGACTTCAAAAAACCCCCAAAGAAAAAAGTCTAATGGTGTTAAATCGCACGATCTAGGCGGTCAATTCTGGTCTCCAAAACGCGAAATAACACGACCGGGAAATGACTGGTGCAGCAATTGAATTGTTTCTCTGGCTGTATGACATGTGGCGCTGTCTTGTTGAAACCCCGTACCCTCCACATTCATTTCTTCAATTATAGGCACGAAAAAACTGGTTATCATTTCACGATACCGAACACCATTAACTGTTTGCGCTTGACATGCCTCATTTTCATAAAAAAAGGTTCAATGATTCCTCCAGCCTAAAATCCACACAACACAGTGACACGTTGAGGATGCATTTGCTTCTCGTGAATCACTCGAAGATTTTCCTCACCCCAAATGCGACAATTCTGCTTATTGACGAAGCCATCAAGATGGAAATGGGCCTCGTCACTGAAGATGATTTCATCGGCAAAATCAGCATTTTTATGTTGTCTCTCCAATACCCAATTAACGAATTCCCTTCGCTGTCCATGGCCAGCTGGCTTTAGTTCCTGAGTCAATTGAACTTTGTATGCATGAAGATGCAAATCTTTCGTCAAAATTCGCTGCATAGTGGATTTGGAGACACCAATTTGCTGAGCTCGGTGTCGAATTGAGGTGGATGGTGTTTGAGCGACATCATCACGTACAGCTGCGACATTTTCGGTCGATCGACCTGGTCGTAGACGCGTTGTTGTCGTTACATCACCAACAAACCCAGTTTTTTTATCCATTAATCTCTTTACAGTTGACTCTTTTGGAGCATTATTGTGACCCCAAATTGATCGCAATTTGCGAACTGTAGCTGTAGAACTTTCGCCATTTTGGTAAAACAATTTCACAATGATAATGCGTCGTTTCGTGTAGCGCTCCATTTTTATTAAACTCGTACCTTCTACTAGCAAACAATAACAATTGTTCAAATGTCAAACAATGACACTTTGAATGGCGCCAAATTTAAAAATTGCGTTCTTGTTGGGACACCCTTTACTTGGTCAAATGTAATTGGATGGATAACCCTCCCTGTTTGGTATCTCCCATGTAAATAATCTAATATAGCACTTAGTTTGCTAGGTGCAGATCTTTCATTCTATTATACTAAGTTTTGTAGAGGCTAACCTTATCATAGGAAAATTTTGCGAATTAAAGTGATCTGTGTTGCCACTTCCCTTATCCTATATACACTATGCTATCTATATTAATTTTGAAGCAAGATATAATAATTAAATTCAATAAAGCATAATTCTGCTCATCATATTGTGCGTTAAATAGACATAATTGTTCATAATTTAGAGTTAATAAGCCAGATTTATCCCAAATTTCTTAACCATTATGTTTTACATAGCTTGCTATAACTGATGACTCTGGGGTAGTCAGCGGATACGCTTCGAGTACTACCCGTACAAATAATCTTAAAACCAAAATTGTAGCTACTTTCATAACTTACAATCCTAATCTAGCAGAATGTTGACACTGCAACTTTTCCTACTCACTGACTGGTGACTGTAACTGAACGAATTAGCCTCTCTCGTTCTGGAACTTCCCAAACAAAATAACGGACATGAAAGATGATGTAGTTGTGTAGACTCCACTTTTTCGTTGTAAGAACAGTTTTTACTACCGAGCCGGTTTTCTCAAGTTTGAAAATATAAAATAATCCTAAGGAACTACTTCTGGCGAATAAGGTGAGTGATGAAGCAATTCGAATCAGAACGATTAGAACAACACTTCCTTTTTCGCCAAAAGGGGCCTTTTTCCACAACTTCATCAACTAAACGTTGCAATAAATTGGGATAAAATTCGCCATGACTTTGTCTACAGACGGAACTTTTTTCGATTTCTTTGGGAAAGATTTTCCCATTTCAGTCCACTTCTTTGCCTATTTCTTAGTCTCAGGTGTGATGTGTTTTGAAAACAAGCGAGGCACCCATCTTGCGCACAACGACGATCATCCAATACCATTTTGTGGATTTCCTTAACCGTGTCTGGTTTGAACGTAGTCGACCACTACGGTGTCCGTCTTGGTAGCTCGTACGGCCTGGTTTAAACTTTTCTACCCAATATTTTACAGCCGTAAGTGAAGGAGCAGACTCCTTTAGAGTATAATCTAGCTCGACTATAATATTGGTTGGACTGAGACCTTTTAAACGGAAATATTGAATTACATAACGATGACCAGTTTTTTCCATGTTTAAAAATTCACCGAGATCAATTATATTTATATGGCTCAAAAGGTTGCCACCTTTCATCAAAATAATTTTTTCAAACTATAATACTATCACCATCTCTTAAGTCTATTGATACGATAAATGTTTAACCATTGATCCCAGTTTCTTAAGTCGAAATTTGTTGTATAACTTTTTTAGTCGAATGAGCCATGTTTAATGTCTGTCTGGCAAGTTGACTGACTAGAAGCGACATTAGAGTACATGGGAACTAAAGTAAAACTTAAGGGAGGTTCTCCGAAAACATGCTATTACATATGTATTTAGTTTTTCTCAAAGGCAAAGACATTGAAATCTTTGTAAAGGAAAATTTTGACTTAGCTTTTAATACAGACAATACAGTCAATATCCTGTTTGCTAAAACAAATTAAAAAATTAAGTACACGATGACAAGTCTAATTTAATTTTGAAAATAAAAACGATGGGTAGAAGTAGAAAACAAGCCAGAAGGTATGTATTGACACTACAAAATTGAATGCACGGTTAGAATCGCACAGATCAGACCGAAAAGTAACTCGTAAGCCAATAGAACAGAAAGCTGCTTTCGTAGCAAGGTGTATGCCGGCGGTCATAGATCTAATTTTGACGAATTATAGATTTTTAGGAACTTAGAGGAAATATGATTGGAGGTAAGCATTGGAAATACTCCCTATCATTAACTTTCCTATTTACAGGAGTCTAAACTATCGTTCTGTAACAGCTGAATGTGCTCCTATATTAAGTACAGTGAAATGAAATCCATTATTTTTCCGATAAATGGCGTTAGTAATATTTATATCTCATTGTATTGGTGCAATGGTATTACGATAGGTGGCGTTAGAAAAATTATGATTCATACTCAAAAAATCACTTGGACAGTTTTGTATTTACTTGACACAGTATAGATTAGGCGGACGTCAAAAATGGACATCAGCATAAAGAAAATACGCCATATTTTACAAGTTCCTCTATGGTGAAGGAGACCAAAAATATGAATAGCATTTATGATAATGATGCTGCAACAGCCAATCATGTGCAGTTTTGGTTTCATCAATTTCGTTCTGGTGATTTTGATGTCAAAGATGCACTGCGCTCCAGAAGGCGAAAATATCGATAGATTAATGGAAATCTTTAAGTTCTACCATAATGTAGGCACTGTTTCGATTGCACATACAATAGATATTGCACAAAAAACCAAAACCTGAGTAAGACTGTATACAAAACGAAGCTCGATGTATGACATCATATACCGAATGTCCGTCTGTGAAAGGCTGCAGAATTACAACGAAATCAACCAATTTCTGAAACGAATGGTGACTGGTGATAAAAAGTACGTCATTTACGATAGTGCGAAATGAACATGGTCGTAGTCGAATCACATGAGGCTGCTCAAACTGTGGCAATGCATGGTTGACGGTCAGAAAGGTTTTGTTGTATATTTGATGGGACTGACAGCGAATCATCTGCGAGTACAATGCTTCCTGCTTCCTTATGACCAAACTCTTAATTCGAATCTGTACTCTTAACATTTCGACCGTCTGAAAGAAGCAGTCGCCCTGAAGAGAAGGACTTGTTTTCCATCAGGACATCGATATTACCGTGCCAGAAGCTCAAAGAGATTGATTGGGGTAGTTCATACCTAGCATCAAGTGATTACCACCTGGTCCTGTTGATGCCGAATGATTTTGCTGATGTAAAATTCGCCTTCAGAGAAGCTTGTAAAATTCGACTGTCCCAGTTTTTAAACAGTGCGAGCGAGGATTTCTATGAGAGAAGGATAATGGAATTATCTAGAAAATGGCAACAAGTTATCGAAAAAGAAGGTGCATATTTGACCTAAATCGGATCATTGTAAATCGGATCAATGACATGCACAGATTTTTAATTAATTTTTATAACATCTTATATGTCGGCAGCCAATTAAGAAACGAAAGAAATTGTAATTATTTTTTGTCTTGTACACGTTATTTCGTCTACCAACAACTTTGGGCTGATTCCACACATGAAGCATTCTTTTGATCCAGAATCCAACCAAACTTTAAATAAGTTCCAGTAAATAACCAAAATTTGTTTAAATGAATTCATCACCGCAAACTCTTTGATTACATTGCGCTGTTAAAATGTTACATACTGTTTGTAATCGTTTTCTAAACGTGTTCAGCGTCTTTGTAACTGGTCGGTTTCGACCTCTACACAAGAATGAACCCAAAGGGTGGATTATTTTTAACGTAAACTGTACAGATGAAAAATCGAAGAAACAAACACAGTCCAATATAGCAATGGTTGATTTTTCTTTTAGAAAGTAAGCATAAATCCATGCAAACAATAACGAGTTCATAGCCAACAACAAATATCCGCTAAAGAAAATAAATAAATATTACTACTGAACGACGTTGAAATGGTCTGAATAAATTCATATGGGATTGAGTATTGAAAAGTCCCTAAACACCATAAATTGTAGCTTTCAATTCTGCCAAGCGACCAACAACAAAGCAATAATTTTTCAAACTTTTGCAGTGTTAGCAAGGCAAAAACAAAAAACTTCTGACCAGTATTGCAGTCAGTAGCTTTAACCCATTTCGAAGCGTTTTGCTACGTTTACATAAAAAATTTAATTGCACATTATTTGTGGGAAGGTAGAAAGAAATATGGTCAAAACTCTACATTCGATATTACAATTTGGGGCTCGATATGCCAAGTCGAAAATTTTGTTGACCTGTTCCATGCGTGTTAAACCATTCAAGGGTTTCCCTCCTTTCACGGCCGCAGCGTTAATAGTTTTAGTTGTTGAAGTTGTTGTTGCTGCATTTCACAAAAAGGAAAACTAACGCTTTCGCTGAAGTTACCCCAAACTACTCGTACATTTGTGGCGAGCACGGGTATATTGCATTTAAATACAAGAGAAGTTCATTCGATTGCAACAACTAATGGTTGTAATGACGTAAACGAGTTGCTAATGATGAGGTTGCTATCGAGCTTTTTGCCAGAGATGGTAGGTTGTATAACTCCGTATAACAAGATTACAGGTTTTAAGTATTGAAAGGACAAACGAGGTGCCAACTTAATTAATATGTAGATTTCCAAATAAAAATATGTAAAGTGCAAGATAATCAACCCATATAATTCATATAAAAAACATTAACATTATACGAATTTCCGAAAAACTTTCTACGATTTGTAAGCCGATTTCGTGAAGCTGGTGTTAATATAGCGCTAATGCGTAAATGCAAAATCAATTTTAATTAAGGAATCAATTTTGCCAACTAAATTTTTAATTGATTTCTAATCAACTAAGAAATTAATTGTATGAATTAATTGAATCGTAAGTTTGAACTATTCGCATAAATTGAAGTCAATTATTTATTTAATTAATTACGACTGTCAAACAAATTAAATAAAAATGAAAAAAGGTATTTAATCTCATAAGACCAAGCCTTCTGAAGAGGGATGGACTAATTCATCGTAGAAAATTGTATTATTCTATTAACACAAATTTAGATTTTTCTATCATCAGAATCTTCATCATATGCAAGAGTCCAAATTTAGTCATTCAAAATGCAACGACTAGAAATACTCAAGTACAAAATATATTTAGTTGTGGTAGGCGTGGAAGACTCAGAGCAATTTTTTAGTAACCAAAGAATAGCCCACTCACAGAAAAACTGACCCTCGCATATTACCACGGGAAATGAGAAATGTTCACCACGAGAAACGCGGAATGACATTTGCACGGTCCCCAATAGGATGGAAAATACTTGTAAAGGGTGTCCCAATAAGAACGCAATATTTAAAAACTATTGAATTGTTTCTCTGGCTGTATGACATGTGGCGCCGTCTTGTTGAAACCACATCATCTCCACATTCATTTCTTCACGAAAAAACTGGTTATCATTTCACGATACCGAACACCATTGACTGTTTGCGCTTGACATGTCTCATTTGCATAAAAAAGGTCCAATGATTCCTCCAGCCCAAAATCCATACCACACAGTGACACGTTGAGGATGGATTTGCTTCGTCGCCTATCATCACTCGAGGATTTTCCTCGCCCCAAATGCGGCAATTCTGCCTATTGACGAAGCCATCAAGATGGAAATGGGCCTCGTCACTGAAGATGATTTCATCGGCAAAATCGGCATTTTTATGTTGTCTCTCCAATACCTAATTAACGAACTCCCTTCGCTCCCTTCCCATGTCAAGCGCAAACAGTCAATGGTATTCGGTATCGTGAAATGATAACCAGTTTTTTCGTGCCTAGAATTGAAGAAATGAATGTGGAGGACATATGGTTTCAACAAGATGGCGCCATAAATTAGCGTAATATTTGCCATTGATGTTGTTTTTCCTTTCAAAAGATAATCAGTAAAAATGTTGCCATGCCTATCCCAAAAAAACAGATGCCATAGCCTGTGAATGGAACCGTCTTCGCCTTCGTTGCACACGAATCTCCCTTATTTAGTCCACTGCTTTGACCGCCCCTTTGTCCCAGCTTCAGATCTGGGTGGACCCATGCCTCATCCACGCTTATAAATCGAGACAAAAAATAGGCTTCATTGCAGTGAAACATCGCCAAACACTCCATTGAAAGACCACGACTTTGTTTTTGCTCTATTGGAAGCAAACGCGGCACCCATCTTGCGCACAGCTTTCTCATCTTCAAATCTTTGGTCCTCACACGATGTTCAACACTTTTTGAAAGCTTATCATTTCAGCTAGCCCACGCATTTTCAGGTAACGATCATGCAATAACACTTTGCTGATTTTCTTAACTATGTCTGGCGTGGCCACCTTGGTTCTTCGACTATTACGGTGTTCATCTTGGTAGTTCGTACGGCCTCGTTTAAACTCTACTATACAATAGTTTACAGTCGTAAACGAAGGAGCATACTTCCCGAGAGTAGAATCTAGCTCAGCTTTAATATTGGTTGGACTGAGACCTTTCAAATGGAAATATTGAATTACATAATCGTGACCGAATATATTGGTATAGGTATAGGTAGTTCAAAAAAAGTTCTTTCCAAAACAAACTATTATTTCTGTGACCGTTTCTATTTGAATGTGATATCTGGAAAATGAGAAAATGTGTGTGTTTCAGATACTATTCATCAATACAGTGAACCGGGCTACTAGAAACTACTAATTATGAATTACAGAGGAAATTTAAATTTCGAAAAAAATCAGAATAGTTGTTTAGGAGGTTACACAATGACAAATGCGCTACGTTTTCATTTCCAAAACGTATTACACCAATCTCACGATTCAGTAGAATTGAACAGAAAGATACAAACAAAAGAATATATGAGTAAATTTAGTCATTTGTATGGGAGGTATCAGAAAATGCAGATGTAATAAGTTTTTGCAGTCTGCAAATGAGGAGTTAACAGAGATGCCAGATGTAATGGGAAGGTAGAGCAAATTTACAATTCTCAGCTATAGTCTAATAAAGTAGGCAATGCCAAATTTTAAGAACTTTCATAAAGATTTACGAAAGCTATCGTATAGATAGATATATGGGGAGAGCCATTTTTGACTTACCAGTCAATAAGTCGGTATGCCACCCTTGGCGCCTCATAAGCGTTAAAATTGTGTCAAATTGCTCATAGAAAAATGAAGCCTACCTTTTGGAAGACTGGCCTTTTTCTATCTTGACCCAAAACTGCATATCATTTGATGTGGCAAACAAGTGATCAAACATTTTTCAGGACATTTTAAGGCAACTGAGCGATTTCAGTCTGATTGGAAACATTCTAAAGCTTGCAAGTCTACTATTTTGCCACATTGATATAGGATACCAGCAGGCCTCTCCTGATATTTCCCATGTAAATTGTTCGATTTTCCGAAATGAAATTTTTCTCTGCAATTTCAAATTCTGTAGCAATTCAAATTTTTGCCTTTGGTATTGCCATACAGTGTTTGAAACAAAATTGAAAAAGTAGCCCGTATCTTTCAAACAAATTGTCGGTTTGACCAAAATATTTTTAGTCCATATCTATCATTCAGTTGCGCTGAGTGCAGTCATGCTGCGCATGTTAAAGGTTTTGCTAAAATATAATCTTAGAATTAAATTGGTCGATTTTCCGAAATTAAATCTTTCTTCTAATTAGTCGTCCTCTACATTCGAAAGTTTTATTTATTGTATTGTATTCCATTAAAACGATATCATTAACTAATATATCCTTGACTTGATATCTTTCAAGTAGTTGCACTGCATTCTGTCAAACTTGGCATCTTGCGCCTGATGGACTTAGATCTGATGTACTAATCAGGTATCTCTTAAATTTATCCATTGCAACCCTAACTCGCAGACTGTGACATAGATTTTTGGTCAGTTGCACAGCATTACAATGCCTGGTACACTACGAAAGAATCGAACAGATGAATACCATATATATAGGACCAAATACAGTTTTAAATTTATAAATTATGTCCATTGTCCTCCATTTTGTGTAATTTCGCAAGCATCAGGCTTTTAGCAAAACTTAGTTCCCGCTCCTCAGGGTACCACGCTTACAAATTAGACGGTTTAGAAAAAACTAGTGGTATGCTTATAATTTCTAAGCGCAGGATTTCAGAACGTACAAATTTTACTTACTTTTTTGTAGCAAACGCACAAAGATATGAATATATACAGGGTGGCGCAACAGAACGTGCATATTGCATCATCTTCTTTTTCGGGGTAGAAAAGGCGCGGGCGGGGGGCGCCTACATCGTTGGGTTGGCGGCCTCATGGAGTTTTAGTCGCTATGAATCACTTCGACGGGAAGCGTCGCGCATTTTGCGTGCGCGCATTTTACGAGAACTCTCGTTCATATATTGCTACTAGGCGACTATATTGTGCTGAATATGGACTACGGCGAATTAGTGAAGCTCCGAGTGCTAATTTAATTAAAATATGGGTAAAGCGTTTTGAAGAGACCGGTTCAACATTTAAACCACAAGCAAATGGTCGCCCAAGAACATCTAGGACCGAAGACATTGTTGAGAGAGTTATGGAGTCAGTACGAGGAAATCCACAAATGTCGACTCGCAAGAGATCGTCTGTCTTACAAATATCGCGACGAAGTTTGCAACGAATTTTAACATTGGATCTTTAACTGCATCCATATAAGCTGCAATTAACACAAGAATTGAAAGAGTCTGACTTCATAGCAAGGCTCGCATTTGCTAATGAAATGCTTAATCGATTTTCCAATTTTGACAATATCCTTTTCTCTGACGAGGCTCATTTCCTTATGAATGAGTTCGTAACCGTCAAAATTGTCGTTACTGGAACAGTGAAAATACCAAAATTAAACACCAGAAACCATTGCATAGTCCTAAAGTGACAGTATGGGCAGCAATCTCTGGCAGAGGAATAATTGGTCCTTTTTTCTTCGAAAATGCGCGGGGCCAAAACGTCACGGTTGATACGTTCCGCTATGTTGAGATGTTGGATGGATTTTTGGCTCCAGAAATTGAAAGTTCAAGAATAGTGAATTCCAGAACTAGGTTCTAACAAGATGGAGCTACTTGTCACACATCAAATGACTCCATGGCGGTGGTGAAGCAGATGTTCCCTGACAGACTGATTTCGAAAAGAGGTGATATTCCATGGCCCCCACGTAGTTCAGACTTGACGCCTCTTGACTTTTTTTTGTGGGGATACCTCAAACACAAAGTCTGCAGTAATAATCCAAGAAACATCGTTCAGCTCAAGGAGAATATCCGTGGTGAAATGGCAGCCATTACACCAGTATTACTGAAGAAAGTTTTCAATAATTTTCGTTTGCGGTTAGAGGAGTGCCGTCGTAGAGAGGATCACCATTTAGATGATGTTAGTTTTAAAAAATAAAGTTCATTTATTACTCTACAATGCCTTAGATTCACTTTAACCATACCTTTTGCATTTATTTTTTAATATATTTTTTAAATATGCACGTTCTATTGCGCCACCCTGTATATAGATACTTTTATTTATATTTATTATTTTACATTTTTCTAATTAGTTATAAATTAAAAACGCTATTAGGGATCTACACATTTGTAAGAAGAATTTGGTTTTCCACTCGAAGAAAATATTGATGGATTATCCATTTTTCGGTTTCAAAAGTAAAGTTAAATACAGCACACATAAAGCTATGATTTCGATGAAACTTGTATTTCATTATAATGCTTGAACATTTCCATTATGTATCATCGAAATGCCCGCCTCAGGATTAGTTGCAGCAATCGATCCTTATGAGTCCCAATGACACCTCCAGCCCATAATTCGCACCAAACAATCACTTTTTCCGTATGCAATGACCTTTCTACAATCACTTCTGAGTTCTCCAAGCCCCATATGCGACTATTTTGCTTGTTGATGTAAGCACCAAGTGAGAAATGAGATTCGTTTCTGACGAAAATTTTGCTCTTTCGTAAACGATCCATATTCGTAGATGGGAACCCTTTCACTAAATAAATAACACTTCAGACGGCATCTTACAGACTTGTCAAACCGACGGTTTTGAAACCAGTAAATAGATAGCCTTATACGAGGTGCGATCAAAAAATAACCGTTATTTTCAACTTTCGTATTTCGCATTTTTTTTTCTATTATTTGGTACACTTGTCTGTTATATATGTTGACAATATCATTTTAGATCATCAGTTGTTTGTTTGCTCTTCAATTTCTTACTATTCGAAAAAATGAGCGATCAAAGAAACTGTATTAAGTTTTGTGTAAAAAAGGAAATTAAATGTGCAAGGACATTTGAAATGTTGACTGTGGCGTTTGGCGAATCTACTATGAGCAGAACATAAGTTCAATTGTGGTATAACCGGTTTAAGGAAGGTCGAGAAGATGTCAATGTCGATGCTCGTCCTGGTCGCCCAAGCACGTCAACAACCGATAAAAACATTGAAGAAAATGATTTTGGATAATCGTCGAATCACTTTTAGAGGCGGTGCTGATGATGTTAGCATTGCGTTCGGCTCATGCCAAGCAATTTTTACGGATGTTTTAGGCATGAAACGTGCGGCAGCGGAAATTATTCCAAAATTGCCCCATTTTGAGCAAAAACAACGTCGCATGGACATCACTCAGGAACTGTTGAACGTCGTCAACGACGATCCAGATTTCCTCAAAAAGGTTATAACTGGTGACAAATCATGGGTGTATGGCTATGACATTGAAAACAAAGCCCAATAATCCCAATGGAAGCGTCCTGAAGAGCCAAAACCGAAAAAAGCACGTCAAGTTCGACCAAATGTGAAGGTTTTGGTCACTGTTTTCTTCGATTGCAATGGCATGGTGCATCATGAATTCTTGCCACAAGGTCGTACGGTCAATAAGGAATACTACCTTGAAGTTATGCGCCGTTTGCGCGAAGCAATTCGTCAGAAACGCACAGAATTGTGGAAAAAACAATCATGGATTTTGCACCATGATAACGCACCAGCTCACACATAGATGCTTGTGCATGAGTTGTTGGCCAAAAACAAAACCGCGATCATGCCTCAACCACCGTATTCAACGGACTTGGCCCCCGCTGACTTTTCCTCTTCCCATAACTGAAGACACCGATGAAAGGAAAGCGTTTTGTTACGATTGAGGAGATAAAAGAAAAATCGAAGCAGAAGCTGTTGGCGAAACAAAAAAGCGCGTTTCAGAAGTGTTCCGAGGATTGGAAAAACGCTGGCATGAGTGTATTATATCTGAGAGGGATTACTTTGAAGAGGATAAGATAGTTATTGATGAATAAATAAATACTTTTTTGAAAAAATTGAAAATAAGGGTTATTTAATGATCACACCTCGTATAGTGAATGTATAGAAATTGCCGTATTTGAAACACCCACTTATCTGACTATGAATTAGTGCATAGTGAGCAACACTGTAAAATTTTAAAATTTTCAGCCCTGCTCAAACTTTATGCTCTTCTATTTAATGTTCGATACCGACCAAATCCGCAAAATACCGACTGTTACACAAATTCCAACTCCGACTTTAAAGCACTGGAAAATTTTTCTGGCTTGGGTAGTCAATTCAGATGGAGCCCTTTTAATAAATTTAATTTAGCAAACAAATATCGAAAAATATATCATTTTACTCTCCTGAGTGTCGCTTGGAAAAATTAACAATTCAATTTCCTTCAAACAAGGAGAATCAAACGAATGTTTTTAAAAATTTAGTTGCAAAAATTATGTTCCAAATCGGCTCTTAAAAAGCAAACACCGGCGATTTCACTTCACTTCATCTTATGTTGGTATATACTAATGTATTTTTGCATTACAATTTTTTTACAGGTCTGAAACTCGTATAAATTCGGGTGCGCGTTAAGATATAATTCATTTGTGGTCGCAGATTTGATGATTATTGCAATTTCGATTACAATTAATTTGATCACGACAATTAAAACAATTTTTTTCTTACAACCAGATATTAAAAAACCGTTTATTTAATTTGCACATAATTTGGTTTAATTTCACAAATCCGTTAAGACAAATGTAATTACAGGTTTCACAATCGGTTGTAAACGGATGTTTATACATCAATTTCTGACTACGGCCAATTAGGCTGCTACAGCTGAATATCAGTAAAAGCTAAAGCCGTAGAATGTAAAAGGTGTAGTAAAAACAAATCCATTATTTTTCATGACACTGAGGCTTCTTTATTCAGCATAGTAAGAATGATCCGATTTACTTCAAATATGCTCCGCTTTGTTGTATAACTTGTTGCCATTTTACAGGTAATTTCATTATACTTCTCTCAAAGAGACCGTCGTCCCTATAAAAAAAGAAGCAATAAGTTTTCACAAGCATTCTTTGAGACAATTTTTCCACCATAGACTGGACGGACAATCACAAATGGTTTTGCAAAATTCATAAGAACTTTCAAACCAAGCTCCTGTCACTACCAAGAACTACCGGAGACATAATTCCACTTTTATTGGCCAAACCAGGCCGCTTCTGTTCCAATTGCTTTCTTCAGATGGTTATTGATAATACAGGCCCGAATTAAGAGTTAGGAGAGCAGCTCGTAGTAGATGATTCACCCACCGTTTTTCCTCACTGCAATTCGACCATGACCGTCGATTTAAAGCGACACTCAGAAATTAGTTTCCAGTAAAGTGATATGTTTTCCGATGTGCGTTGGTCTAAAATGCAATTCAGGGGGCACAACTATCGTCTTAGACTTGTTTTTGAACCATAGCAAACTTACTGCACAAACCATTGTTTGTGTTGTCATAAATAATTCACTTTTCGTCCCAAGTCACCATCCGCTTTGCAGGAAGTGTAGATAGGAAAAGGATAGGATAGGAAGAGATAGGAATTCATTCCACGGGGCATAATTTCTTTAGGTGAGTCTAAAAATAAAATGCGTGAAGACTTATTAAATATATAAATCTCTTACAATTTTCATCCATGGGATGTAAGTGCAGTTACTTTTGTTATTCAAGTGGCTCCAAATGGTTTTCCTGTGCAATGTTTAGTTCTTGGGTAAATGAAATACACCTGATGGTCGGATTTGACGATTTTCATTATTCCACCGTCATTTTTTTTCAATTGGCCGTGATGCATTTTTGACATCAAAAGTGCCAGAACGGAATCCAGGAAATTACAGTATCAGGATCAGCCGCGCCCAATACGCATTTTCCCCTTCAGCGGACAAAAATTGTAAAATATTTCGTTTTTTCTGTTAGCTCGAGTCCATTTTGACGCTGGATCAACCCATTGTAGTCCAAATCAAATGTGTAGGTTTTACATGAGTCTCGCCCTGAAGACCTCACTCATGGTGTGCCATTATTTTTTTCTTGGTTATATGTACGCCCCTTTGGCGTACCCAAACTAATCACGAAAGGGTTAGTCAAACTACCAGAGATTAGAAGTAGGTCCCTTGGAAAAACTTCCACAGGGCCCGCTCCCTCTCTCTCTCACTTGGTATGAAGTGGGCTACCTCCAGGTTAGGAGTTGAGGTAATCTAGGAAGACCTCGGATAGACATGAACAGTGTTTTCCAAGCTTGTGCCTTCCTTCAGCAACGCAGCCTGAAGCAACGCAAAAGCACTGAAAACACTTGTTCGGGCAACCACAGCCAGCACGATGCTCCCACAAGGGATCCAACACCACTGACCAGCAAGGATCAATGTTCCTTGGGCTCCTGGTCACCGATGCTACCAGAAGAGAAGAACCCTCTGGTCTGGTTTCTGGTTTCGCAGACAAGCTACTCCATACTTTATCATACCTCACATAGAACTGGTAATCCATTATCTACGGCATAGATTTTCCATGTCCGAGGAGAGAATATCAACACAGCAAAGCACGCCATGTTCCACTCATAGTCTATTAACCAGATCTCTCTGGCCGCACAACTATTAAAAACGGAAAAGATAAATCTTCTGATATCTCCCGAGGGCTTCTCTATAACCGCACCTGTTGCCAGGCTGTGTCTTGTTTAACTATGATTCTCTCCTTTACTTGGTTTTCGAAAAACGAGTTTCAAGATCAGTTTGATGTCATATTATAGGTGAATCCCAAGACATAATCCACCTGTTCCTAGGACGCCTGGCACAAGGCCACACTACTTTTTTTTTGGTACGAAATCTCTCTAATCTTCCTTATCTTTCGCACTTACATAGCCTGGGGACCAGGTTACTTTAGCCATGTATTGAGAAAATAATAGAGTAATATCGTAGTATTTTGCCATTTCAAGTATATTCACTTCGTTTACTTACTAACTGCAATCTTATACGCGAAAATGTGTAGAAAGTTGTATTTTCATTTTGAAATCATGTCATTCACATTTGATGAGATTATCCCGCTTAATCATTAAAGACATTGGGCACAACGTTCAATTGAAATATGGGACCTGGCCACGTAGTTTCAAGAAATTCGACTGCCATCCCTGATTGTAACGTGCTCTGCCACATCGTTTGGATGTCGTTGAAATCCACTCCGTTAGCTGTGCACTCAATTGGAAATAACACGATTGTACAACAGTTCCTTACTTTGGGATGAATGTGTTTTTGATTTCGATTCGCTGCTCCACTAAGTGCAGTTTGCATTTTGAAGTTCTGCTATAACTACGTATTGTCGCTGCTGTTGTTGCAGTTGCAAGTTTTTGCTTTCAATACCAGTGGAATTTGTGCTTATACTCGTATATATCGTAGCGCACACTTACCAGTGGGCCATTGGTTTGGACCATTAAAAGCCTGAATAGAAATAAAACAATAAAGTCGATACACAGCTGCACCTTTTTTGCCACCGCTGAGCTGGCTGAGTTCACTTTAAAAAAGTTCGCTTTGTTTGGAGCGTTGCAACTATGGCGGTCAGTAACCGTTCAATATTTAGCTGTTGTCGATTATGATGCTGTTGTTTGTTGGTGTTGCCATTTTTTGTTGAATGGATTACCAAAATTTTAAACCAAACAAAAAGTACAACAATTGGCTTTGTGTAAAGTGTTTTTTTAAAGTTAACATTATTCCAAACAAAAA
>JAHXMU010000160.1:1207741-1283992 GCA_019455685.1 Philornis downsi
TAAAATTTCTGTACTTTTTAAATAAGCGTCCTTTTCTACGGAAGGGCTGGCTACTACCTCACTGTCGGCATTAAGTTTTTTCTTTTTTTTTTTTTTTTTTTGCTTTTTCCAGCATTTGTTGTCGATATTGTTGTTGATGTTAGGAAGTTGCAGTTCTTTTTGCTAACGATTCATTTTAGTGTTAACAGCATTACTGCATCGACAAGGAAACCACGGAAATGTGTATAGTTGTAGGTACAAGTACTGCAGAACGACCCAACGACCCACCCATTCGAAAACTCCGAAAACAAAAAATAAAAGTTAGAAAATAGCACAAATTGTTGTATCATTGAACCCGTTTTTAGGGGCTTTAGTTTGAATTGTGACGCTGCATTCGCTGTTTTGGCGTTGCACGTGTTACCGTTGTTGTCGTGGCTGTTATTGTCATCGTGAATGTTGTTGCAGCCAGTTGTCAAGTTTTGTCTGTCCTTTGCTCTCTCTCGCAGTGTAGCTGTGCTTGCGAAACATAGCCGTACTTTGTTTCTGTTGCCGGTGTTGTTGGCCGTTGCATGGGCGGCTGTTGCTGTTGCAATTGTTTGACTTTGGCGCATGTACGCCCCGTGACTAAATTTAGCTCTATTTCGGTTGGTTCCACAAATCAAACTGTGCTCCTTTGACACCCCCTGTGCAAACTGAGAGCAGCTATTTAGTTCTGGCCTTTGGTTTGTAACTGTAGCTGTGGGTTGATTGCTTAATGTCAAGATTTGATGACACCAGTAATACTCGATGCCGATTGATATAATCCGTCTATATTAACATATACAATATTTTATTTTCTCAAACATTTTAATACCTCAAAATGTCCACTTTTCTCCTTAATATTAACCGATTGCATTTTTTCAGATTTTACAAAAATCTGTCCAAAAAAATGGACAAACATTTAAGTAGCATTTGGGTACCCAGCAAGTGCATCCGCGGTAGCTGAAATTCAAAGAAGTTTTTGGAGCAAAGTGGCGAAAATTTGCGCAATCACCGATGAATATAAGATAGGCTTGTCATTGAAAGCTGTGTCTTCTTCACATTTTCATGAGAGTTATTGTAGTAATGAAAAAGTTGTCAATTTTGGTGCAGTTTTTCATTTGATCAAAAAAATTTTGTTTTTGAATCAGAGTTTTCAGACCGAAATTAAACCGTAGAATAGTGTTTCTATCAAATGTGAATATGTGGCAATCAAATCCATACAAATTCAATTTAATAAGAACTAACGAGTTTGTTCAGATCTGGAAACGGTATAAAAATGTTTCTTTGACTATTTGAAAATCTGGGTAGTTAATGGCATTTATCTCTTCTACCGCTCAGCCAGCCATGCGGACATAATAATCGACTTATAAAGTTATGAAACAATTTTGATCAAAAGATATCTGGTATTTGTTTTTTCTGGTAATGCTACCTTTTTGGTATTGTAATCTTGCCGTATCAAATGACAAGACGGTATGGTTCTCCAGTGTCTCGACTGGGGCAAGTTGGATCGGTAGGAAAGAAATTACTCACACAGGCATTAAATGTAATTTCTGTAAAACAAGTTTTCAGAATTTTTCTCAACTGTTAAGGAAGTTGTTCATGAATAATGTGTACTGTCCCCGGTGAAACAAAATCGAAATTTCTCTTTGTACAATATTAATAAGAACAGAAGAATATTATTAAATAATACTTAGCAAGTTGTTTTTGTTGACTGCTCAAAGATCCAGAAAAGAAAAGTGTTGAACGCAGTTAATCCTTCCTTCCCAAGAATTGAAAAATGAATTGTGTAAACTAAATTAAAGTTTGAATTTGAAATTGAATTGAAAAATGAATTTCATAAAGTAAAGTAAATTACGAATTCTAAAATTATGAATTAAATTGAATTTTTGAATTGAATTGCTTTTAATTAAATTGTATTGCTTTGAATTAAAACTGCATTATATCGAGTTACACTGAATTAAGTTGAATTGCAGTGAATTGTAAAAATTAACTATTTATTTGCCTCTGTAAGGGCCCCTTCAAACAACTATGTAACGATAAAAAAACCCCTATTTTGTTACGCTGATATGGCAACCCAGCGAGGCACGGAGGTCTCTTGGTTGAAATCAGCGGGATACTTGATTTTTTTTTCAACCGCCAGCTGCCAACCAGACCACTTCGCCAGCCGCCCTCAACATACGAATAAAACCCGAAATAATGTAAGTTAACCGTTATCTTTTCCTCATCTCTATTACGAAACCCTCTCGTAAGTACACATCCCACTACGAACCTTAGTTTTCCCACAAAACCTCCAATCTCCCTTCCGGAACACAAGTTCCAAAGTAAATCTTCAGACCAAATCTGACAGATTTACACACTAGCATTGCATTTCGCATCTGCATTTTAAAAAGAGACTGATTTGAAATTGCTAAAATTTCACTAAGCTATAGATATTGCTGATTGAAGTGAAGTTTATCTTCTTGTGTATATGTAAAGCCAGCTTCAAATCAGCAACAGCATGAGCAGTGACTTCACCAATGCAGTTCAAAGGCAATAAACGGATTAGCTTAATCCCTTTGTTTGTTTCAAACAATAATTAGCAAAATCCGATGTTGTGAAGTAAATGTATCAGGGGTTAAGATACTGGGAGTTAAGATACAATATAGTTTAGTGTACAATGAGGGAAATTAGAATAGGTGCAGTATACAGATTTTAGAATAGTTTTGTTAGGTTAATATAATGTTCTTTATAAGTTAGATCCATTACGTTAGATGAGCTCAGAAATAATGTAACAGAAGGTTCAAAAACAGTTTAATGTGTAGTCCTAAACAGTTATTGAAAAATACTAGGAAATGTATATATTTTTGCTAGAAAAACGGTAAAAATCCAGTATACGAGGTGTGATCAAAAAATAACCTTTATTTTTAAATTTCGTGACTTACGTATGTTCGATTTTCGCAATTTGTTTCTGTTATGTTGGTACACATGTCTGTTATATATGTTGACAATATCAGCCATTTTAGATTGTCAGTTTGTTTTTGACAGATAAAAAGGTTAGTCGTGTTTTGGTGTGCTCTTCAATTTTTTACTATTCGAAAAAATGGATCAAAGAAACTGTATTAAGTTTTGTGTAACAAATTAAATTAAATGTGCAAGGACATTTGAAATGTTGACTGTGGCGTTTGGTGAGTCTACTATGAGCAGAAACACAAGTTTAATTGTGGTATAACCGGTTTAAGGAAGGCTGAGCAAATGTCAATGACCGATGCTCGTCCTGATCGCACGAGCACGTCAACAACCGATGAAAACATTGAATCAGTGAAGAAAATGATTTTGGATAATCGTCGAATCACTTTTAGAGACGTTGCTGATGATTTTGGCATTTCGTTCGGCTCATGCCAATCAATTCTTACGGATGTTTTAGGCATGAAACGTGCGGCAGCGAAGATTGTTCCAAAATTTGCTAAATTTTGAGCAAAATCAACGTCGTATAGACATCGCTCATGAGCTGTTGAACGTCGTCTACGACGATCCAAATTTCCTCAAAAAGGTGACAAATCATGGGTGCATTGCTATGACATTGATACCAAAGCCCAATTATCCCAACGAAAGCGTCCAGAAGAGCCAAGACCGAAAAAAGCGCGTCAAGTTCGACCAAATGTAAATGTTTTGCTTACTGTTTTCTTCGATTGCAATGGCGTGGTGCATCATGAATTCTTGCCACAAGGTCGTACGATCAATAAGGAATACTACCTTGAAGTTATGCGCCGTTTGCGCCAAGCAATTCGTCAGAAACGCACAGAATTTTGGAAAAACCAATCATGGATTTTGCAGCATGATAACGCACCAGCTCACACATCGATGCTTGTGCGTGAGTTTTTGGCCAAAAACAAAACCGCAATCATGCCTCAACCACCGTATTCACCGGACTTGGCCCCCGCTGACGCGTTTTGCTACGATTGAGGAAATAAAAGAAAAATCGAAAGAGGACCTGTTGGCGGTACCAAAAAGCGTGTTTCGAGGATTTGGTAAAACGCTGGCATAAGTGTATTATGTCTGAGGGGGATTACTTTGAAGGGGACAAGATAGTTATTGATGAATAAATAAATAATTTTTGAAAAACTTGATTACACCTCGTATCATGTATGGGAAGTATTCGTTGTTGATAGTCTCATTATTCATGGCATTTTGAAACGTAATTTACTCAACCAAATCTAATATGTAAAATTGAATAAAAAGTCTCGTCACTGAACTTTATTCCGATAAACATTAACTTCGCATTAGGGCATCCGAAAATGTCACCAGTGTTTACTTCAAACAACAGTGTACTAGCAGCGACTTACAAATTCCCCATTTCTGCAACCCTTTGAGGCCAGAAATAGCTTCGCGTGAAGGCATAAAAGAGCCCACACTCTGCCGTCTATTAGCTAACAAATTATGGTAAAGATTGTTGAAAAGGGAGATAGAGGTGTTGTTGTATACTGATGCCAATTATCCAGGGTTATCCTATTTTCGGTTTCAAAAGTAAAGTTTAATAAAACGCATATAAAGCTACGATTTCCATGAAACTTGTGTTTCATTATAATGCTTGGACATGGTCATTATGTACGAAATACATTTAAATGGCCGCCTCTGAATTGGTTGCAGCAGTTGATTCGTTTGAGGTATCTTTCAACCAATTTTTCGCACATTTCGGGTGGTACGTTAGAGAGTTATTCGCGTAAAGATGATCTTTGACGTAATCGCAGAAAAAAGTTTAACGGCGTCAAATCGCATGATCTTGGTTGCCAATTGACGTCGCCAAAACGTGAAATTACGCTTTCTAGAAACTTCTCATGCAATAAAGTCAGAATCGGTTGTTTGAATCACCACTTGCAGTAAATTTTAACTACTTTTACGCGATCTTCGGTTGTCAAACGATCTATATTCGTAAATAGCAAACCTTTCATAAGCTGGGAGCCTCGCCAGACCGACGATTTTGAAATCAATGAATGGACGACCCTGTATATTTGCAATTTTCGTTGAACACGAAGAAAAGTTAGAATTGTCTTTGTCCAGAATATGATTGCTGCAGTACGTTCCTTTCAGTTTCCTTTCGACGTCCAGTGCACAAAAAAATGCTCTCCTGCGATAAAAGTACAGTTATTTGCTTTTCGTTTACATGGAAAATTAGGGCTAATTTTAATTCGAGGCCACTGTTGCTACGTCCATCCACCACTGAATACAGCTATAGCTATTTCGTTTGCTTTACGAGTATTTGTTTCCTGGCTATAAGCGTTGCAATTGTCATTGCATTGCATTGCAATTACATTGCTGGAAATCGGACTATTCGGGGATAGAAACACGCCAAACCTCAACAAGCAGTTGAAATGTTTGGGCGTTTTCTCTAATCCATTGGCGCCAAATGTTTGTCCGCTTGATGCTGGTGCTTGCTGTGCCTGCTGTTGGTGAATTCATAACGCTATTGCCAGCTGTTGTTGCATAAACGGCATTTGTGTGCATCCGTGCATTCAGAAACGTTGTGTCTCTTTGGGTATTTGCATTTTCGATCATGTTCGCTTTATTACAAAACTGAAGGAATACGAGTATTTTCCGAGCATTTGGTGGCTTAAACTATTGCGGTTGATATGCATGATGAATGATTTCCTTTTTTTAAATTAATTTTATTTAATTCAGCTGGAAGTTTGAACAATTTTTTTTTTGTTTTCGAACAACGGGTAGGGAGTGCTGTTATCTATTTATTAAGCTGCAATGGTTTTTGCGTTTTACTTCAATTTATAAATCCCTCTATTGATTGCGGTAAAAATGCACAAAACTGTTGGCAGCAACATAACATACCAGAAGAGGGTTTAATGAATAAAAGGAATGGAAACAATTGGATTTATTTAGCATTTTTTGTTTGATTAGTTGCTATATACGAGTACGAGTATGTATCCAATGCTGTACAGAAAATGCATAGGAATTTTTGGGATATATGGAAGGTATTAGATATGTTTTGCAATCGGTCTTCGTTTTACGGTCATAAGACATTACCCCGTACTTGTCTCACTCGCTTACATGTCTACCGAAGTCGCCATATAAATTCTGATTCCAGTTCGTACCAGCGTTTGCTGATAGTGATTTCGCCACTTAGTCCATAAAACTGTGCGATACTACGACTATGCCAATTGGACCATACAACTGAAGTTTGGCCACAACATCCCTTGTTTGCCAATCAGCTCATTCAAGGACACTTCCTTTTGCATTATTTTCATCCACTCCAATAACTTTTTTGTCGCATTTCTTGATTTGAAAATGTAGTCGGTATTCGTCGTACCTGTACAGAAATTACAATCAGGTTAGCTCTCTTATGTATGCCTTCACTCAATTTCCCTTTTGCGCTGTTTTACAAATATGCGAGGGGTGATAAGGGCGTGGTAAATTGCTGGATTCTTATCAAAACATGGTCTCAGTTAATACATAATAAACGAAGCAAAATTACAAATTAACGAACACTTCCGCTTAGAATTTATTGATGGATCATTGACATTTGCAAAATCAACCAATTTAGATATAGTACCCTAATGGGCGTGGCTATGCTACCAATTTTCATTTGTAGAACCAAGTTTACTAAGTGCGAGATGCCTCCTAAATTCTACTAAGTGTAGTGTAATTAAAGGAAAATGTGAAGCTGGCATTACGTGTGCTAAATTAGATAATTCGTATGTGAGGTACCAGAAATGACGTGATTGTGCGATCGATAATTCAAAATTTTAACTAGTATCATTACTAACATGCAAGGTGTGTTCAAAAAGTAAGGTGAATTTTAATTTTTCTCAAAAACTTTTACATATATTATTTATTTATTCATTAATTTCTATTTTATCTCCTTCAAAGTAGTCCCCCTCACATATAATACATTTGTGCCAGCGTTCTTTTTCCAATCCTCGAAGCAGTTCTGATATGCACTTTTTGGTATGTTCTTGAGCTTTCTCAGCGATTTGGTTTTTATCTCCTCAATCGTCGCAAAACGCCGTCCTTTCATGGGTCTCTTCAATCTTAGGAACAGCAGAAAGTCGCAGAGGGTCAAATCTGGTGAATACGGTGGCTGAGGCATGACAACAGTATTGTTTTCGACCAAATAATCTCTCACAAGCAAAGATGACCGAGCAGGTGCATTATCATAATGCAAAAGCCATTAATTTTTGCCCACAATACCGGCCGTTTTTTCACATTGCTTCACGCAAACGGCGCATAACTTCAAGCTAATACTCCTTATTTATCGTACAAACTTGTGGTAAGAACTTCTGATGCACTACGCCATGGTAATCGAAGAAAACAGTGAGCAAAGCCTTGACATTTAATCGAACTTGGCGAGGTGCTTTTCGTCTTGGCTCTCCTGGACTCTTTCATTGGGACGATTGGGCTTGGGTTTCGATGTCGTAACCATATACCCATGATTCGTCACCAATTATGACCCTTTTGAGCAAATCTGGATCATCGTTGACGTCATTCAACAATTCCTGAGCTATGCGAAGTTCATGCGACGTTGTTTTTGGTCACACTTCAGCAATTTTGGAAAGATCTTCGCTGCCACACGCTTCAGGCCCACAATTTCCGAAAACATTGCGTGGCCTGAGCCAACTGATATGCTGACATCCTCAGCAACTTATTTAATTGTGATTCGACGATTCTTCATAACAATTTTCTTCACTTTCTCAACATTTTTATCGGTTGTTGATGTGCTGGGTCGTTCAGAGCGAGCGTCGTCATTCACATCTTCTGCGACCTTCTGTGGAAAACTTGTACCGATTTTAAACATTTTTTAGACTAAGTATTTTCACCGTATTCCATTATCAACATTTCAATTCTTTTTGAGCACCTAATTCCATTTTTAACGCAAAATTTGATGCAACTTCTCTGATCAATTTTTTTCGATAGCAGGAAATCGCCGAACACGCAAAATACTTGTCATATTTACGCCTCTCACAAACAAACGAAACATGCTATATGGGTAAAACCATCAACATATCTTCGAGACAAGTCTACCAACATAAAAAAAAATAATAAATTAATATTAATAAATCGAAAGTCGAATGTACGTAGCCCGCGAAATTTGGAAAATCACTTTATTTTTTTAACACACCTCGTATGATAATGGCATGGAAGAAATAAGTCCTTGGAATGACTTATACTTTGGAACGAAATTCATAAAATTCTAATAATACTGAATTATCAAATAATTCTGAAATACATCCCGAAAAGCTGGAGCAAATAGTGGTGCTATTGATAATTCTATCCAAACTGTATTTTTCGTAGGGAGTTGGGCATTAAATGATTATAGAAATATTTCATTCAGCTTTAATGGCGACATCGCAGTGCATTCTGGGTCGGCTAGTATGAAAATAATTTCAATTATACACATATTTCAGTAAGTATCCTTTTAACACAGTTTGATTGTCAAATTCCATATATCTAAATCATTTAGATGCCATTTTTTAGTTAAGGTTGTCTATCAATAAGCTATAAAATAATACTGATGTTATGAGTAGTTTAATTGTCCAGAGTTTCATCATCAAGGTCCCACTGTATTTAAACGATTATAATTTTTGATCGAATAAATCTTCAAACAACAAATTTTATAACTATAATACTACCAACGTTAACATACGAAGAAAATGTACGAGCACAATAACAGCCAGCCCGTTCATTCCAACCTAGAAATTCTCATCCAAAAGCTTTTAGAACGTTGATTAATTTCGAAGAGAAAACGTAGAGACGCGCATGTAAACAAAAACAGTCCACACTAGACAGCGACCGCTGCTGATACCACAAATACGAGCGGAAGCATTTCGCTGGGATTTTATATCGCCGCAGTAAAAACAACTAAAATATTTTTAATTGACCAAACAAACAAACAATGTTAAGATATAGAAATTTGCTTACTCGTTGTGACAACGCTTACAGTCGGACAACAACGACGATTAAGCAACATGTAAGTAAACAAACCACAGTGGCTCCCACCCAGGGAACTTTGGAAATTTGTTTAGAATTATACGTATACTTTGAAAAACTCATCTGGTTTAAACCGATAATTGTGAAATAGTTAAGTGCGACATATGAGGATCGTATGATGACGAGAATTCTGAAGCTAAAGCAAGAAAAGTTATTGATATCGAAATTAATAAAAATATTGCATTGTGCTAAGTGAAAGAAATGGGCTGTAGCAAATTTGAAGACGTGGTAAAAGTACGATAAATTCGATACTTATATATAGACTTCACCAAGGATAAACTATATAAGGTGGATAGACAATGTAATGAAAAGTATGAGGACGGCCACAAAACCAGCCGACTTACCAAAGAAGACAAAAAAGTTGGGAAAAGTTGTCTTTGTTTTTCAACCTAATCTCATTTTAGCTCGATATGCTTTTTTCCGGCGGTTTTCAATAGCTTCAACACCCTGTTTATAGTAAGAATTGTCAAACTCCTTAAAATAGCCATCAACCGCAGGCTCCACTTCATCATTGTTGGTAAATGTTTTCACGTTTGGAAATAGAATATAGTCCGAGGGAGCTAAATCTGGCGAATAAGGTACATGATGAAGCAATTTCAATTTTAATTCATTAATTTTGGTCGTCGCAATAATAAAAGTGTGAATTGGAGCATTGTCTTGATGAAACGACAATTTCTTTTTCGCCAAATGCATAATTGCATCACCTAAACGCTGCCGTAAATTAGCATAATATTTGCCGTTAATGGGTTTTTCTTTCTAAATATAGTCAATGAAATGACCTTGCCAGCAGATAGAATCGTCTTCGCCTTCTTTGTACACGATTCGCCAATTTCAGTTCACTGTTTTGACTGTTCCTTTGTCTCAGGTGTAAAAAGGTTGACCCATGTCTTCTTCATGGTTATAAATCAATGCAAGAATTCGGATTTATTGCGGTGAAACATCGCCAAATACTGTACTGAAACATCTTCACGACGCTGTTTTTGCTCTGTTAAAAGCAATCACGGCACCCATTTTGCGCACAACTTTCACATCTTCAAATCTTCGGTCAATCTACGATGTGCATTTTTGAAATGCCTATCATTTCAGCTAGCTCATGCACTTACAACCGACGATTATCCAATACCATTTTGTGGATTTTCTTAATAATTCAATTGGTTGACCTGTACGGTGTTGGCACCTTGTACGGCCTCGTCTAAACTCCGCTACCCAATATTTTACAGTCGTAAACGAAGCAGCAAACTTCCTTAGAGCAGAATTTAGCTCGACTATAATATTAATTGAACTGGGACTTTTCAAGTGGAAATATTGCATTACAACGTTTGGCAATAACGTTGATCAATTTTTTCCATGTTCACAAATTCACTGAGATCGTTTCCTTTTGATGGCTCAAATAAAAATACTAAACAGGTAGCGCCTTGAAACTTAAAACATATGTTTTATAAGGTTGCCACTTTTCACAAAATTTATTTTTTTTTCCAACTACTGTCATTATCTGTACTTCAGGTTGGGCAGTTTTGGACCGCCCTGTAAGTAAGTGTGAAGAAATTGAAGGAAATCCTTTCCACCTCTATCAAATATGTTAGACGTAAACATTAGTACTATTATATGAATTACTAGAAAAATTGTACGAATATCAGTTTTTCAAAAGGTAAAAATGCTGTTTTGCTGTTGAGCCCATTTTTTCCAACTGCGACATATTTAGCCTACAATGTATCTGTACCGATAAATACCTAATCACTGAATGTGTCAGAAAAGTTCCCGGTCCCCAAAAATTTAGATAAGTTAAGGTGATCCTTTCTTATATCTAAAGACTACATCTATATCTTACATTGAATCAATTAGCAAATAGAAACATTGTAAACAAAAATCCGGACAATTTGTTGAATTTTGATCAATTTTAAACTTGGGCCTACCTATGCCCATGAGTCATTTTTACAAAGTTGTTTATCTTTCGGCTCGCCAAAAATGTAACTTCCGGAAGGAGGCGCAATGATCGTGATTTAGTTGGTTAGGCTGGACATACTTAAATCGCTATAAATACTTAAATCGCTTAAATTGTGTCATTTAATGGGATCGGTTTGTGCGTTTGAACAAAAAATGGTGAAACAAAAAAAATATACCTCTTAATATATTTTAGTTGAATACAAATTGAAAAATTCTGGATACGCCATAACTTTTCCCCCTTAAGTTATTTCCAACAACGTTTTTTTGTAATTCTTTCATCACGGCTGAAAGAGGATAACCATGATAATTTTATGTCGCCAATGAGTAAGTGGACGGGAGACTGCAGTAACAACATCCCGCAGTTTTCTTCCAACGATATCTATACTATTAGTGTATAGAAGCTCTTCGAATAATGTCTATCAAGCATACATAAAAAAAGGCTTGGAATTCTACCCCTTTGAATGAAAAAAAATATACCCGAACACTACAAAGTTCCATTGAGTATAAGAAAGAAAGTGGCTGAAAAGAAAAAGGCATGGAAAAAGTGACAGAGAACTAGATGTCCGCCCAATAAAGCGGTTCTAAATAAGTTAACAAAAGAACTCAAAGAGATCTTAAGTGTAGAGGATAGTAGAAAAACAGATAGAGATCTGGAAAATTTAGATGCAACTGCAGCCACTGACTATTCTCTATATAAAGTAATAGAGCGTACGAACAGATCCATAGAACACAATCCCCCTATTCGAACCATACAGAAAACAGTGATTCTGAAAAAGCTGAAACTTTCGAAAAACATCTGGAGAAAGTATTCATACCTAGAGACAAATAAAATAAGACCCGACTTTATATGTCTGCTCCAGGACTTGGCATGCGGTTTGTTTCAGATTTATTTTGTCTACGGGCACACTGAACAGGACCAAACAGGTCATATAGAATAAGCTTTATTTTTTCATATATCCCATTCGGAATAACCTTATAAGAGACGGGAATAAACAGGGGTGTCACCTTTTTCACGACAGAACACAATACGTTTTGATACCAGAGCCTATCTTAGGGCACGTTGTATCATACGATTGTTCATGTCATCAAAGTGAGTTTACATTAAACTGTTGACTTGTCGATGTCTTTGCAAGGGTATCTGGTTCAAATTACTGTCCATACAAAAAGAAATCAGTCTGAATCCGTCATCGGAAATGGTGATGCAGACTGAATTTCCTGGCTGTTGGACTAAGAATATCGTCACTTCCCACTTTGACCCATAAGCCTCAAATAATATTCCTTGTTTGCAGTTTGGCTCGACAAAAGAAGTTAACTGGGCACGATGATACGAAAGCTGAAGTATATCATCAGCATAATTTCGATTTTTGTTCATTAGCTTGCATCCGCCTTTACCATCCAAAAGGCGAAGGAAATCGCATATCTTCACAGATATGAATGCGGCGTGATTTTAATACCAATCAAGATTTAACGCGAATTTCGAAAATATCGCTTAAAATGAAGTTGACAGATCCGGTCAGTATCAACAAGTTTCCTAATTATTAATTAACAGTTTCTAAGCACCAAATCTCAAATTTGCTGGGCTTAATTTATATCGCTAGAGGTTATAGGGCGTCCGTAGATCTCTTCTTCAACTCATTCTTGGCCTGCATTGAGATGTTTATGCCACTTGTAAACATTTCCTTCCATCCAAAACTCTTCACCGAAGGCTTTTTGCAATATTCTATACATTACTGCAGCACAGACTCAATTTCGTAAACAAAATTCAAGTGTTTTTCTCAACAAAATCACATTTTGTAAAAATTTTGTAAATCACTTTTGAGCAGCACAAAACCAAGCGTAGCTCTAATACCAGTGTTATTTATGATGTGGAATTTGGCGTCGATATCTGCCAGCAACTTAACAGAAAATTTATATCTGAAATTCGATATAACCTCGTAATTTTGATTAAAAACTCATCTTACTTTTTGGAAATTAGTATTTTGAGCACAAAATACTTTGCCTTGATGCAGATTTTGCGTATTTATTCGGTTGTTAATTGATCTAGAGCGCAAAAATATATAAAATTTCTTAATTCTATTGAGTCTATACCTCAATTGATGCTTTTCTGCAGTTGCTTCGTGAAAAGCTTTTTCTCATCTTCTGGATGGCGTTGATGTGAGATCTCAATGCATTAAAAAAAATTAAATATGCATTATAGAAGCTTCATAAATGGCGTTGCAAAATTATTTTGTTGACGATTTTTTCAAGAGTTTGATTATCCAAGATAGCCTATTTCGAACTTATGTTCTCAAGCGAAAATTTGTACGAATTATTTAGATATTTTCAACATATATCCAATACCTGACTGACTGACTGACCCAAAAACTGATCATATTTTTACTTGAACGGTGGTTTCAAACCGCCCGTCTGGCAATGCTGTCAATTGTAAAATACCTGCCGTCTGAAGCGTTATTTATTTGACAAAAGATTCACATTTACGAGTGTGGATCGTCTAACAACCGAAGAACGAATAAAACTTACTACAAAAGTGATGATTCAAACTTGGTCTTTCAATTGAACAAAATTTTTTTCAGCGATGAAGCTCATTTCTCAATCGGTGTTTGCCTCAATAAGCAGAATAGTTGCATCTGGGGCCCGGAGAACTCACAAGCGATTGTGGAAAAACCATTGCATCGGGGAAAAATTACTGTTTGGTGCGCATAGTGGACTGGAGGTGTCATTGAGTCGTATTTTTTTGAAAACTATCTCAAAAGGGTCCACTGCAGCAACCAATCCAGAGGCGGTTATTTAAATAACGTTGTATTTCGTATATAATGGCATTATAATGAAAGAAAAGTCTCATCGAAATCATAGATTTATGTGTGTATTATTTAACCTTACTTGAAAACGAAAAATGGATAACGTTTAATATAATTACCTCAGATGAATTGGTTTAATGAATTCGTTTAAAAATGAATTACTTCAATAACTACTGTTAACTTAAATTGAATTCAATTGTTAGAAGAATTGAATACTATTGTTAGATGATGTAAAAGCTCACCTATCTAACCATGAAATTGGAAAAAACCCACTATTTGTGATGCATAGGTGGCAACCCAGCGGTGCACGGAGGTTTCGTGGTTGTGGTCGGCAAGAGAACGGGTCTCTTTGCCGTTCAACAACCACTAGGACCACGTCGCAAGCCGCATTCAGCTTTCGAATAAATAATGTAAGTCTTAAATCCCTAACCTCTATTTTCAAAAAAAAAAAAAAAAAAAAAAATATATATATATATATATATATATATATATGTACCGTTTCCCTAAGTCAGTGAAATACAGAGTACGAATAGGAATTTAGATCTCCTGGTTTTCCAACCTCCTCAATTGAGCCTAAGCTCCTCCCAAATCGCTGATAGTGAATTGGAACCTGAGTTCCAGAAGGAAAAAGGCAAACGATTTAACAGATAACCTAACTTCATGTTGTTTTAACAGTAGCAATGCCAAATGCAAGCAAAGCAAGATAGTTTTCATACAACTCTCGTTAGCAGATTTAAAGAAAATATTTGAATGACCATGTATGCATCAATTTAGACAGCGGTTCTTAATAGTCTGAGTTTTTTTTATTGAGAAATAAATTTCTCTGCCATAAGTTTTTGGATATCTTAAACGAGAGCGCGAACTAATTGCTACCGTGTGAACGACGAATAGCAACAAACAGAGAGGAATAGAGCAACACCAACATTCATTTCATGATGTCTCTTAGCACTCATTCATTACAGCTTTCTAAAATATTAATAAGAACATGAATATTAAAAGCTCTTTTTTCAGGTTCACAACTGGTTGCTGTTTAATTTATTATGAATATCTACAATGGAGTGATTTGTTCGTGCCAATAATATTTACCATATTTTGTTTACTCAATATTTGTCTCTATTTGTTGTACTCTGTAAAGCACAGTGGGCAATGCGGTCATGCCATATCTTATCGGCTGAAAAGAATGTGTACACAACTCATAATAGATATATTTTATATAGGTATATCAGTATATGTATCTGTAATGAACAGGGTTATCTATTTTCCAGTTTGACCACCTCTGGATTGATTGTGGCAGTGGATCCTTTTGAGATCATTTTTGACACTTTTTCGCGCATTTCGGGCGGTATCTCGGCGATAACTTAAGGGATGTTGGTTTTCAAATGCTCTAACGTTTAAGGATTTAATCGTATAACGATCTTTGACGTAAATCAGCAAAAAATGTATAACAGGACTGACCACATCTGTAAGGCTTCCAATCTCTACAAATTTCTTTATAATCCGGTCAATTCCTTGCACAGTAGGTTTATTATGATGATCATAACCACTACCCAATGCACGAAAAGTGCCCACATTTTAATCACCACGTGTTCTTCGCGTTTTTTTATAAACAATCTATATTTGTAAATGGCAAACCTTTCATTAAATAAATAAAAACTTCAAATGACAGATGACAGGTGTTTATCAGCTGACATCGATCGATATTTGTAACGTGAACAATTAACACTTATTTCAAAGTGAGATAAAGAACCAAACAGAAATTTCAGTCAGATGAACTAATTCAGGAATACTTTCACCCAATCAAATGATATGTACCTCCATTACTCCGGGTGAAAGTATAGAAATGTGACATCAAGAAGGAAGCACCTGAATTACCAAGTATATTTTGACCAAATGTGTTTCATGGCTTTTTAAGTCGAATGACCGATATCAGTCTGTGTGGGTGGTTGGTGGACACAATAACTGTCACAAATGCGCAAATCGACGTAATAATCACGACTGCATGGCAGCACTTAATCGGCATGTCAAATTGTAATTTACGTATTGTAATGTGTAATTCGTAGACAGCTAAAACATAAATTTTTGTCTATTGTATAGCATTACAACTTTCCGCTTTCTCACGCGGATTGTGGTTGATACCAAAATCGCTGGTAGAGACTTTGTGCTTGAATGTGGAGTTGCATTGCAACCGGATGCTACAGACCCATAGAGTAGCAGAGGTGGTAAGATAGGCCCCACCTCCGCCAAAGTGGATCATGTTCCATACTAGCATAACCACTTTGGTATCTCCTGGCTGCGAAGAAAGGGCTGCCAATATGTGTTAATAGCACAATTGTCAGCCCCTTTTCCTAGATAGCCCAAGTTTTTACTTGGCAGGGGGGCGTCGGCAATCGCATTGTAATATGCCCAGTGTGTCGCACACCGCGCCTAGACTCACGTTAAACCCTCGTGGACTTCTCCGTCTTTCTAGTAGCTCGCATACAAGTTACCTAACCTAGCCAATATATTCCTATAGTCATATTTTGTATACTCGTATTGTAATAAATTCAGTAAATTTAGCAAACATCACGCTTTCTGCCAGTAAAAATGTTTTGCATCATCCAAATTAACGAAAATTAATTGTTTCCCTGTAGTTTCTAGACGAAAAACAATAAATTATAAGAAAGTTGTGAGATCTAAGTTCAATAAGTTATAATTTTGCTTCTCTTATTGCATTATTTTACAGCAGTTGTTGGTAACAACAAAGCGATTACCACGCAAACAGACTTTGGGCAAAAGTATACACATGTATGCCAGTCCAACTGACTAAAATTTCTGTACTGATTTTTGGGTCATTCCTTCGGATGAAGATAAAAAATTATAATAATTTAATTCTGTACGAGTTTTCCTTTTTTTTTTTTTTGTCAGTTAATAAAGTGGTAAACCAGACTTTACAATCCTTCTCTCCACTCAGCGGGCTTCGCTGTTGGCTAGATTACGATTCAGCGGAATGTACTCACTCGGTCACGGCAGGTAATTTGTATTTCAAATTCAAGTTATTATTTTAATGATATATTCGAAAGGATCCTTACGTATACAGCATAAGTGGTCGACATAGATCCAATAGGGAAAACCCTTACCTTACTTTGACTGAAAAAAGTTTTGGAATAATGGATATTTTTAGGTCTTCTCCAATTGTGCCATTTATTCATAACCTAAGAGATATACTCAAATGTAATCATAGTTAATAGTTGTCAGATAATATTAATATAGTTCATTAGGCTTTTAAGGATCCATTCTAATCGCGGGAGTGGTTTTTGAAATACAATAAAACCGGAAACTGAAAATCTGTCAAAGTCTATATTTATATAAGACGGTTTTTTAATCGTTGTTCTTTCAAAAATCGAATAAAACACTCAAATTTGAATCATATATTAACATTTTTTATTGGAATCGATAAATTGGTCTTTGCCATTTAATTTTTAAAAATAATTTCATGTAAATGTTGTCCGCGGCTCCGTCTCAAAATGTCCATTCGGAATGTCCAATTTTTTTGTCACTTTTTCGAGCATTTTGGCCTGTATTCCACGAAAAACGCGTGTTATGTTATATTGTAAGGCTTCAATAGTGTTCGGCTTGTCCGCATAGACTAACAACTTGACATAATCCCACAAGAAATAATCAAGAGGCGTTAAATCGTATGATCTTGGGGGGCCAACTCACAGGACCAAATCGAGAGATAAACTGCTCACCAAATTCATCCCTCAACATATCCATTGTTTCACGAGCAGTGTGGTATGTTGCACCGTCCTAAAGAAACCACATGTCAAAAAAACCACATATCAAAAAAAATCGCTTATCATGGCTCGATATCGTTCGCCGTTGACGGTAACGTTTCTTCCACGGTCGTCTTTGAAGAAAAATGGACCGATGATGCCACCAGCCTATAAACCACACCAGACTGTCGTTTTGTATAGCAAGCTATGGTACGTATGGCTTGTGGCTTTTCATCACTCCAGATGCAACAGTTTTACTTGTTTACGTATCCGTTCAGCAAGAAATGAGTCTCACCGCTGAACACAATTCTCCGATAAAACAGGGGGTTTTCATTGAGCTTTTGTAAGGTCCATTCACCAAAAATTAGACGTTGTGGTAGGTCATTCGGCTTTAATTTTTGCGTGAGTTGAATTTTATAGGCTTTCAAACCCAAATCGACGTGTAAAATGTTCCTTGTGGTTGAGTAACACATGCCCAATCGCTAAGAGCGGCGATGAATTGACATTTCACGACCGTCATTAACACTGGTCGCTACGGCTGCAATATTTTCTTCGATACGCACTCTACGCATGCGAGTCGATGGTTTTATGTCCAACAAAGTGAATTTGGTGCGAAATTTTGACATAACAGCACGAATTGTTGACTCAGCAGGTAGATTATGACGACCACGGAATGGTCGTATCGAACGATGCACATTTGTCACAGAGTACGAATATTGATAATAAATTTTAACGATTTGCAATCGTTGCTCGTTCGTTAGTCTTTCCATGATGAAATGGCAGAGTATACTGTACACTTTTCACTTCGACAGATGGAGTTTGGAAGCCATTAACAATTAGTGCTGCCAACCTGTAAAACTTAAATCTTAAAAACTCACCCTGTATGTATAAAATTGTTGGACCAAATGAAAATTGTTATTTTTCAAAATTCGTATTTATAGCACTATAAACGGAGTAAAAATGGGCAAATCTGGTACCATCACCAAGCTCAAACGGCCAGAGCTTGGATCATGAAAATTGGTGTTGATGCTGCCCATCCAGGCCATGCCGGCAATAATAAGTTGTATTTCAAAATTCATGCTTGTAGGTTAAAAATAGGGTATAAAGGGCGACATCTGTTACGATGGCTCAGCTAGAACTTCTAGAGCTGGATGGTGTCACTGACCTGACTAAGCGGCTAACTTAGAATCAACAAAATATGTGAGCTCTTTGTCCTTAAAGTTTAGGCGCTGAGTAAGAATTTTTGCGACATTTCTAGTTTCAAAGGGTAAAATATGGATTAAAATGCAGGATTGGAGATATGTACTATGGAACAATTCCCCTTACAGTATAGCCGAACGACAGGAACTATTCGGAGTTTGTACTATATGGAATCAAACTGGTGGGGATTGGAGAATAGTAAGTGAACCTATGAACCGATGTCCTCAACATTATGGTGCACATTCTTCTTACATAATAGATGATGCGAAAAGACGTAACGCAATTCTTAGCTTTAGATCAAACTAAGGGTAGAAGAGGGACAGAAATAGTATCATCATTTTAAGGGGCAGAGCAAGAATAAAGGCGCAAAATTATCACTATCGCTAAGAACGAAAGAGTAAAGCCTGAATGATTAAATTGGCTAGAAATGGGAAGAGATTTATAAAAAAAAGAACATGAAAGAATGATGAGAAAAATGTCAAATCAAGCAGCTTATGCTGGAAACGTCAAAATTAATGCGAACATTACTATTACGAAGTAGGCGTACGGTAAAAAGACATTTTCTCACATTAAAGCGTCCAGATAGTTACGACAAACTTAGTATCTTAGATTGGAAAATAGTTAAAGTCATGAAATTGAGAGAGAGGATTCTACTCTCAAAATATAAGCGCCCTGAAAAGGAATTTTCGAAAATTCCTTCCTTTAGGGATAAAACAGGGAACTAAGGAACCAAAAATAGAGCAGTGCCATAAAAAATGACTGGAGCTAAAGCCATCAATGAATTCCTCTTAGTTCATAGGGGCGCAATGTGAGATATTTTGAAAACCGATATTTTAAGATATAAATAAGGAAGGAAGAGAGCCATTTATGCGCAGCCACCTGAAGTCAAATGGCAGAAAATGAATCCGTGAAATTAGAAGTATTCATTCAACCATGGAACATAACGAAAATGCAAACTTTCGAGTTAGAACAGAAAGTAAATAGGTTGAACCAGAACTGAAAAACTTAAGGAGCACATTCCTCGAGCGTTCTGTACATACTTTAATAACGAATTTTGCAAATATCGAATTTTCAGGGTAAATCCGGAGAAGGAGCAAAAACGATACTACTGTTCACACTAAAAAACTGTACAGCAGTATTGTCCGAAATTTGAATCAATAGGAATGTGGACAAAATAATAGCACCATTCTGATTATTTCGTTAAATTCAGAAACGTGCAATGCTACCGCCCAAACTAAAGAACTGCATAACAATGTTGTTCGAAATTTGAATCAATAGGAGCTCAACCGAATGTGGGACAAAATAATAGCACTACTCTGATTAAATCGTTGAATTCAGAATCGTGGAAATTGCCAAAGGCGCACGGCCGGTGATATATAAATTGCGGAGGAATTCAACTTCACAATTATTTTTTTACTTAAAATCATGTGTACGAAATAGCGACCACTAGCTAGAATTTAAAATATATGTTGTTAATGAAATCTATAGCATTAAATTATTATACTATGCTTTTGAAAATCGCTGTAGTTAATTATTAAAATAGTTTAATTTTAAAAATATATTCCTTCTAAAACAGTTACGTTTGTTAGCCTCCAAGGCCTCTAGCGAGGAATCCGCCTATGATTTTCAAAAGGAATGGGCCAAGGCTAAACCTTTTGAGTCTATTCCCCGTGACAGCCGCCTTTCAATGTTGCGAAAGTTTCTGCCTGGTGGTAAATACGCCAAATTGGATGCTGTCAAATTGATGTTAGCCTTAAAGGAGGATTATGGCAATATTACCATATTGCCTGGCATGTTTGGCAAAAGCTCGTTTGTGGCTACACATAATCCTCAAGATTTCGAAATGGTTCTCCGCAACGAAGGTATATGGCCTGTAAGGCCAGGCATGGAGGTATTAGCACATTATCGCAATGAAGTCAAAAAGGATTTCTATCAAGGAATGGCTGGCCTGCTAACAACGTAAGTCGTCAACAAAGTGCGCACAGTTGTCATTTTCCTAACTCTCAATATACTTAAAATTATAGATCTGGCAAAGAATGGGGAAACTTTCGTTCTGCTGTTAATCCGGTTCTTATGCAACCCAAAAATGTTCGGCTCTATATGTACAAAATGTCTAAAGTCAACAAAGAATTTATGGAAAGGTAAAACGAAACTAATTAAGTTACCCAGTTCGGAGAGGAAATTTCTGCTTAAAAATTACATTGATTTGCATATTCTTCAATTTATTTATCAATTTAGAATACGCATCATACGTGACCCACACACGCTCGAGGTCCCTGCCACTTTTGAAGAAGAAATGAATCGTTGGACCCTGGAATCTGTTTCTATAGTAGCTTTGGATAAACAACTGGGTTTACTTTCGGAAAACCGCAATGATCCAACTGCCAAAAAGATATTTGATTCCCTTATAGAATTCTTTAGCCTGAGCTATGAAATTGAATTTAAACCATCCATATGGAAATACATACCAACCCCAAACTACAAGAAGGTCATTAAAGCTCTGGACACTCTTCAAGACGCAGTAACGAATTACGTTCAAGAGGCTTTGGCTCGCATAGAAGAGCAACAGAAGTCGGGTCTGCCGGAGAAGCCAGACGGTGAAAAGAGTGTTTTAGAAAAATTGGTGAAGATTGATAAGAAAATAGCCCAGGTTATGGCGATCGATATGTTAATCGCTGGAGTGGATACGGTAATGGGCAAATACTAACTTTGAATATTTTATTTTAAGTCATGAAATGACTGCCACAACTATTTTATATTTGTTATTTGTAGACCTCCAGCAGTTTTACTGGTTTACTACTGTGTCTCGCCAAAAACCCCGAGAAACAGGCAAAGTTGCGTGAGGAAGCCTTGACCCTTTTACCCGAAAAGAATTCTGAGTTCAGTGAAGATGCCCTGAACCATATGCCCTATTTGAGGGCCTGCATCAAGGAATCCCAGCGAATGTATCCTCTGTTTGTGGGCAACGTGAGAATCAATCAGAAAGATGTCGTTCTAAGTGGATACCGCGTACCGGCTGGCAATAACGTCATTATGATCTCTGAGTCTTTGAATAGGGATGAGAATCATTATCCCAGAGCTAATGAATTTCTACCTGAACGATGGTTAAGACTAGAAAAGTCCAATGGTAATGTTCAAGACCTAAAGCCCAGCAGCCCCTTCGTCTTTCTGCCTTTTGGTTTCGGACCACGCAGTTGCATTGGCCGTCGTATTGTCGAAATGGAAATTGAGTTGGGTATAGCTCGTCTGATAAGAAATTTCCACATCGAATTCAATTACTCCACCGAAAATGCCTTCAAAGCTCTGCAGATTAATGTTCCTAATATACCATTGAAATTTAAATTTACCGATATCGAAAAATAAAACTATGGAATATTTTTTTAATAACATGTAGAAATTGGGATTCTGTGACATATTATTTTAAGAGTGTGAGTTTTTGAACAAATTAAGTGAGTAAATTTTGTATACAATTTTCGATGTAATAAATATTGATTAAAGCAAATGCTTTAATCTAATTTTTTTGAAAAATATGTTTTTTTCGAGCAATTATTGGGTTATACATTCACTACAATTTTTTTGTATTCTTTTTTACATATATATATACGAGGAGTGTTCAAAAAATAAGGCTCCGTACATTCGACTTTCGATTATTACTTTTTTATGCTGGTACACTCGTCTCGAAGATATGTTGACGGTTTTATCCATATAGCATGTTTAGTTCGTTTGTCAGAGGCATAAATAAGACAAGGATTTTGCGTGTTCGACGATTTTCTGCCATTGAAAAAAATGGATCAAAGAAGTTTATCAAATTTTGTGTAAAAAATTAAACTAAGTGATCAAAAGTACTTGAAATGTTGATAGTGGAATACGGTAAGAGTACTCTAAGTTAAAAAAATGTTTACAGGAATTGTTGAATGACGTCAACGGTGATCCAGATTGGCTTAAAAGGGGTCACGAATCATGGGTATACTAGTATGGTTATGACATCGAAACCAAAGCCCAATCGTCCCAATGTCCAGGAGAGCCAAGTCTAAAAACAACACGCCAAGTTCGATCAAATGTCAAGGTTTTGCTCACTGTTTATTGTTCTTCGATTACCATGGCGTAGTGGATCAGGAGTTCTTACCGAGGTCGTACGGTAAATAAGGAGTATTACCTTGAAGTTATACGCCGTTTGTGGAATTGTGGAAAAAACATTCATACTTTGGCATCATGATAATGCACCTGCTCATTTCCTTCTTATGAGATATCGTGCAAAAACTAACAATTATTAAGCATTCTAAAATAGACTTATTTGGAATACGTGGAAAGGCACGAAAAAGTGATTCTTCAGCAAAACAACGCTCGGACTCACGTGGCCAAGTCTATTAAAACCTACCTGGAAACACTGCAATGTGAAGTCTTACAACATCTGCCAAATTCTCTAGATTATCACTTGTTCGTTTGATGGCACACAATTTGGCTGACCAGCAGTCCCACTCACATGACGACATCAAGCAATGGCTAGATTCGTGGATAGCCTCAAAAGATGAACAGTTTTACCGTGACGGAATTCGGGCTTTGTCAGAAAGATGGGAAGAATTAGTAGCTAGCGAATGACAGTAAATCATTTGTAAAACTGTTTTCATAAAAAAAAACTGAATTTTTATAAAAAAAAAATAGTGAGAATAATATTTCATTATAATGCTTGGACTTTGTCATTATGTGTGAAATACAATCTTATTTAAATGACCGCCTTAGCAGTGGTTTCAATTGAGGTTTGGAATTATTGGGCATGAGTTTTGTTTTCGGTAGTATTGGCCGAATTCATTGTTACTGAGGTATTTTATTTCATACATGATAATATTTTTATTGAAATTAAAAAATTGTAGTAACCAAAATTGTCGGTAATTACCAACCAGATATTTCCACCTGTGTCTTTATAGTTAATTAACATAACTGGAATGCATTTATTATCGCTTCTTATTATGTAATAGTTACAGTTCCTGCTAACAGAAGTTTCCTCTGCCACAGTTGAAACGACCACCAATCACAAATTACATCCTTAATTATTTGAAATTCATCGTTCGTAACAACAAATTACTTTACAATTATTTTTGTCGAATCAATTGAAGAAGAAACAAAGTTTACAAAATCGAATCGAGTTGAACTAATGTTTACAAAGTTAGGGACAACTCCATCATTCTTCTTCGGCGCTTTGTGCTGTTGCTGATTGAAATAGAAAAATTTCTTCACAAAAAAACAAAAACTAAACCTGAAATGTCTTTTTCAGTTTTCTGTAACTAATGCAATTCTTGTTAAATTCACCAATAACAATAGCGTTGATAACAACAATGTTTAGTTTACAACCGCGCAATTTACAAAGATCGTTGGTGGCACAGTGGTGTGAAAATTACTTTTATTGCATTATGTTAGCTTTATTAAGCTCACAGAGAGAGTGAGAGAAAGAGAGTCTATGTTGCTCTATATCAAAGATACGGCGCACACTGGGGCCAAGGCGAAAAAAAAATCGATTATCGAAAGCGCTGATATCGATTATCTAGTTTGTGATTCTCACTCTATTATAGCAGCAGGATCAAGGAACAACATGATTTTTTTTCATTGTTTCAAGGATATTCCCATTCATTTAGGCCAACTGTCAGAATAATGGAAGTTTGACCAAATTACACTCTACTATAAATGAGTGCATATAGTTGTGAAAGAGGGAGAACAAAATTATCAAATTTTTTTCCTGCTCTACGATGGCCAACTAAACCACATATGAGTCAAACTGGACAAACAAATATTAGAGCGCTTTACAACGTTATAAGTTACGAATTTCAAATAAGAATTGAGAACAGGTATGGTTACGAAAAAATCTCCGGCTCCCTCCGAGATGTTGATGGTCACTTTTCAAACTAGATGAGTTAAAGTGAAGATTAGAACAAAAATCATCTGACTTTATCTGCCTATCCGATCATAACACCGCAAAGAAAAGAAAGGATTAGAGTACGCGTTTTTTTGTTGCACTATTTTGTTTACCCAGTTGGCTCATATAGTACACTTTTAATTCGAGTTCAATCTAGCTACAGACGTCGTCATGAGCTCGGTCAAAATTAAATATTGCGATTTGTGTGAGTGCTTTTAGGGTGATACAAAGTTCGATGTTTTTTTTTTTTCGACAAAATCACCCTGAACTTGACGAGGAAAACATTTTTCTTCAAAATGTATAAAAACATTGTTGAACTTAATGTATTTTTTTGTTCTGAGTCGAATAAGACTGACTTCTATGTTAATTCGTTCTTGAGATATTGAATTTTTTCCGCTTTTCAGTAGATCGGCCCCACCGTGCGGCGTTTGAATGCAGGAATTTTGGACGCAGACTCATATAAGTATATAAAAATAAACTCTTAAAAATCTTATTCAATCATCCTATGTTTGACACAATAGCGAAACATTATGTTGGCACTTTATTTACTATAATTCTATAAAAAAAAAACTCTGTAAATGAACCTCAATGTGATTTAGGGACAGCTTATTTATATTCGGAAATGATTGACCCATAATTAAGCTCGGTTTTTCAACACAATCTCCTTTTACCTCAATGCACTTTTTCCAGCGATATTCAATAGCTTCTGTATCGTTTTTATAGCAAGAGTTGTCTCATACTTTTTGAAATAGCCATCAACTTCAGACTCCACATCTTCATTGTTGGGAAATCTTTAGTCCGACGGAGCTAAATCTGGGGAATAGGGAGCATAATGAAGCAATTTGAATTTTAATTTATTAATTTTGGACATCGCAATAGTGCTTAAGTGAACTGGAACATTATCTTTATGAAACACTTTCTTTCGTATCTGGCGTGAACACCTGAATTGGCCGACCACTATGGTGTTCGTTTTGGCAGCTCGTACGGCCTCGTTTAAACTCTGCTACCCAATAGTTTACAGTCGTAGGCTCTAGAGCAGAATCTACTTAGCTCGACTTTAATATTGGTTGGACTGAGACCTTTCAAATAGAAATATTGAATTACATAACTGACCAATTTTTTCCATGTTTAGAAAATTAACTTAGATATTTATTTTTAAAGATTCAAATAAAAGTATTAAACAGCGTGGCCCCTTGAACCCTAACCTTTTGTTATAACTTTTCAATAAAATAGTTTGTTTCAAACTACTGGCACCATCCATACATCAGGTTAGCTAGTTTTGGGACCGACCTCGTATATCCTATGATGTGTTTAAAGTACCAAGTATCTTTCGGCCAAATGTGCTTCATGACTTCTTCTTAGGTGATGACCAGAATAGAGATCCTGATCTGTTAAAGCGCCCCGATCTTCGGCGCTTCTTCTCCAATTAGTTACATCAGATTTCGATAGTACTTCAAGAACGTGGTTCTTTTAAACGGTGTTTTGGTCGCCCTCTTCTGCGCCGTCCATCGAGTTCGTTGTCAAACGCTTTTCGTGCTGGAGCATTTGCGTCCATCCGCATAATATGACCCAACCAAAGCAATCGCTGTATATTGATACGCTTGGCCACATTTATGTCGGCATATTTCTAATACAGCTTTTAGTTCATGCGACGCCGATACTCTTCGTTAACGATGGTGGGGAAGTTTGTTCTAATTTCCAAAATATTTTCCTCTTGAAGGCTGCCAGCATTCATTCCTCCTATTGTGTCATAATCAAGGCAGGTAAAACCAAAGTCAAGTCTTATCTATTCGACAGTTCAGAAGCTAAACATTGCTCAAGAAACCGTTTGGGACCACTTGAATAAGGCTGGAGACAGAAAGAAACTCGATGTATAGGTGCAACAAGGTCTAACTTAAAAAACTTCATAGGTAAAACGTCTGGTACAATCGGATTTTTGTTTGTCGAGAAAGGGCTTCATCATTGAATCGCTTGGTTAGCCCTGATAACTTCTGTTAGCAAGTAATACTCTCCTCCTATGCTTCATGACAATCAGTTAATAAATCTCGAACAGAACCATCTTAGTTCATAGAGGTCTTAAAAATCTATCGTAATTGTTTACGTAGTATCGAAAAATACTACGAAAAGTATGAAAGTTATGTGGGAAAACGAGAAGTCCATATGTTATATATACATATACTATACGTTCCTGATGTAACAATTGACACAAATTTGTCCATTGACGAAGAACTTGCTCACTACGTCTGACTTTTGATAAATAGGATTTTTGGAAAATTTCTCTGATATTTCTATTTCAGAGAATGTCATTTATTAATTGGCTCTCCCTGCAGTCTACTATATAGTGGACTTTGCCCCGAGTCCTCGTCAAATAAGTGGACTTGTCACAAAAGTCTTGTTATCATAAATTACTAAATGTATCGTCTTAGCCCGTTTTACAAATGAAAACTGGTACTTTTAGTATATTTTAATAATCACGTCCACAATTACGTCTGTACTTTGAAAAAATTAAAAAATGGTATGAATTTGGAAGGTTGCTTCAATTCAATTGTGTATAAAATTAAATAATATCGGCAAGTTTTTCGTACAAACTCGATTTTTGCTTTAATTAAAGCTAACCTGGTTAGAAATATTAGATAGATTTGTGCAAAATGTCAAACTTTCACCTCAAACTGTGTGACCTTCATTGTGGCTTTATTTGAGTTTTGTTTGAATAGACGTTTTTCCTTTACAAATGCAAGATAATTAATTATGAAATATAGAACGCCGTTTCAAGTGCCTCTCTCTATGATACTGTGGGAGTTGCTCCAGCAATTTCTCATTGTTCGGAGTCTACGACTTCATATTTTCTTCATAAATTTTCTTCATTTTGCACGACCACATCCAGTTTATGCAGTAAAAATGCTAAGCCAAAAATCTTTAAACATCCCTCTAGTTAGAACCCACTCAATTTTGGCTTCGTTTGGATTCAATTCCGGTAATTTTGATGCCAAAAATGCACTATGATCTGAAGGGCCAATTGTTGAGGATGTCTATAAGATAATGGATATCGTCAAGTCTGATCTATTCGACAGCCCAGAAGCTAAACATTGCAGAAGAAACTGTTTTTTGACCACTTGAATAAGGCTGGAGGCAGAAAGAAACTCGATGTTTAACTTAAAAAACCTCATAAGAAAAATTTCCGTTTCCGTATCGCTGCTGAATTGCAATAAAATTTACTATTTTTTAAGCGGGTGGTGACGAAAATTGGGTCATTTGCGAGAAACCTTGGACGAGCTAGAACTGATGATCGGACAGGTTTTGCTATGTCTTTGTTTAAATTGGCAGGGAATTATCTATCATAACCTGTTCCCTTCCGGATTGGAATTGTCAATAAATGGGCCATTTGAGGAAGTAGTAGTGCAAAATCGGTCAACTTCGGTCAATAGAAGAGAAATTGTGCTCCATCATGACAACACCAGGCCATACACATCGACTTCATAGTTCGAATATGACAGCAAGTCATTACCATATGTTTCTGTCTATGGCAAAAGATGTGGCTGTCAAAAAAATTCGCCTGAAGACAAGCTCGTAAAAATCGCTTGTAAAATTGAAATTAGTTTCAAAATGGCTTCAAAATTTATCAAACATATTTGACTTATATCGGATTATAAAAAATGGACTAAACAAAGCCTTCAATATCAACCAAAAGTAATAGTCTTCCTTTTGCTACACATCATATTTTATATTTTAAAGAGATCTCAAGCTACTCGTTTTTAATTTAGTCACATCTTTTAACATTCAAAATAAGCTTACCGTTTTTTGGTGATAAATGTTATATATGCTTATATACCAATTGGATATAAATAGCTCGAGCAATTGTAACTGCGTAGTTTACTTATGAACCAATGTGTGGTTGCTCCTTCACCTCAGCTTCCGTCTCTTTGTCAATTGTGGTCTATATCTAACAATCTTAGAGTATTCAAGTGCATAACTATTTGCAAATGCCATGAGCTCCAATGGTTTGAAACGTGTTCCGCATAAAAAATACTGTTTATCCAGTTCTCTCATTCTGCATATACACGTCTTTGGCATTGGTTCTGATGCTTACAACAATGAAATGCGTCACACCAAATGAAGCAACACAAACGCCTCAGGAAAGAACCGAATTTTCCTACTGAACGCATATTTTTATAAAGCAGAACAGCTGCATGAAATGAAATTTGAGAGATAAAAGATGCATCCATCCATCTTCACAGTTTCGTCGTTTGGTCCAGTCGAGCGGTATGTGATCAATCCTAACACAGCATCTACATATTTATATAGTTGAATAAGAAGTAAAAAACGATGCATAAACTGGTAGTTGATATCCGGGTGAACGATGACAAAACGCTCCTGTCCGACAGTAGCACAAGGGGGAATTTGAGTTGCATTACAAATCATAGCTAAACATATATTTCTACATTGAAAATCAATTCTGCTTTTTAGACCAGCTATTCAGAAATGGAATTTGTTAAATGCAGTTTTGCCCAAAATTCATTTTATAAAAGAATGGAAACGCTATCATTAAATATCTTCTATATATATGTATTGCTCAATCCATACTTAAAATATAATCTGTAATAACATGACTATTTGTTCAATCTTTTCGTACTGTGATCTTGTTCTGCCATTAATAGTATTATCAAAATTGTATGAATTCCGTTCAGAAATACAAGCCATTCCTTGGGTTATTTCATCTTTGCAAATAGCAAATGTAACAAATTTCATATATTTATCTCTAAGAGTTTATGAGATATGGTCGCTTAAGTCATTGCGTAGTAAGTGTGGAGCTACGCTCTTTTTACCAGTCAAAACCTAAGATAGCGCGTAGCTATTTCGTGATTAACAGTAACATGCTATTAAATTATGACGACAATCGGAGTGGCCACAGTATCGGTTTTCAAAAAGAAGCCTGGTGTCTCTCGCATTTTGCAAGGACATGTTGCTTCCTGAATCTATAATGCACATATCAAATCCCATATTCATACTTCTGACAGTTCATGAGATATAGCAATTTAAATCGTTTTGTTGTGTAGGCAGTATCGCTCCCATTTCTTCAATCTTAATTCAATAATTATTAATAAATTCGACAAATTTTAATGGAATATTAAAAAAGGTGTGGCACTTCCCAGTTTTTGCAGATATGTATGCAAAAATTGTGTAATTGGGCCACTTGGGGATATGACAATATTAGCATTTCCCGGATTTTATCACTTTTTATTTTCATAATTGTGCTCTTTACTTGATAATTTTTGTAATTGAATCATCCGTTCCCGATTTAACGATAGTTTTAATTCCTTGCAAAGAGGAAATAAAACCTCAACAACATCAAAATTCTTTACACTAAAATTAGGAAACACTGAATACATCGGCGATATGTCTGCGTTTTCCTGCTCATAAATGTTATTCGAATATTGCAAACAACACATTGAGCAACATGTGTCACTTGCTACAACAATAAACGCACCCCACATACATTCAACGTGCCACAATTGAAGCGCACGAACACGTCCACTCGCACAATCAACGCAGCCGGTTTGATTTAAAGTCCAGAGCACAAAACTGAAAAGTCTGAGTGATTAAAATTTTTTGGAATGAATGCATTATAATTGTTGCGAATTAACAAACATCCGCATTTGTTGCCAGTGAACAATAGCAACACCAATAAAAAAAAGACGGCAACAGCAACAATCAACATTAATATCATCAACTACTGTCCCATCGTCAGCGATAGCGGTTGCTGCAGTCACAACTGTGAATGAACGGCAGCTGAAAGTGAGCAGTGAACGTGGTCAGCCCGTCAATCGGTTGACTGATAAACTGCCCCCGCAATTGAGCCAATTCGTTTTCATTTAGCACTCGCTGTTGTACTTTTTGATGACATAAGTCACACACGCGGACCAAGGATAGCAATGAATGATAGCCCATGCATACGAGTACATACGAGTATATAATAATGCTGAAAGTGGCAATTACGAGAGGTGTGGGGGAATCATTTTTGATAGCTACCAATTTGCACAGAAGTGAGGAAGATATTGTAGTTATCATTAGTTACTTAACCACTTAGATGGCGTCTAGTCCATAGTAACATCTGGTGGCAAGTAAAACTGTACTCCTCCATGCTAGCAACATTCGTCTTGTTTAAAGTGTATCCGAGGTAGAAGAATTCATCTACCACTACCTTAATTGTAGTTGTCAACGATCACACAACGTCCCAAGCAAGCAGACTCGTTGTTCGTTGAAACAAATAACTTTGTTTTGTCCTCGTTTACCGCCAGACCCATGTTTGCTGACTCCATCTCAACGCTTGAGATCGCTGCAGTAACATCTCACAGTTTTCTGCTAATAATGTGTATATCGTCCACTTACGCGATCAATACATGGGTTTTGTTAAAGATGATACCAGTCGTGTTAACTACAACTTTCTTCATAATAATCTCCAACAGTACGTTGAATAGGTCACACAACCGGTCGTCACCCTGTCTAAATCCTCGATCAGTATAAAAGGATCTTTGCCAGTCTTTACTGAAGACTTCATGTCAGATATCGCCATACTACAAAGACGTGTATATTTTCTTGTTTTATTTTTGAAGTATTCAAAAAAACATCACTCCTGACATTATCCTCACACATTTAAAATACACTAATGAATGGTTCTTGCATATTCGCTTTTTAGAAAGCGCCAGCAGCAGGCTCCTCGCCACCGATGAGAACATGAGCAGGGACAAGGCGTTTTGTATTCAGTTTCAGGTGTTTCATAGATTTTCTTCTCTTTGGGTTCAACAACAGAAACGTTGTCGGGCAATGGTTTTGGGACCATTTTTGTTCTTGGGATCATAAGGCAATATAATCTTGACCTTGATACCCAATACACCTTGACGCAACAAGACGTGGCGGGTGGCAGTTTCGACGTAGTCATTGCATGGATCACCAGAGTGAATCATAAGACCATCGACGAACTTCATAGATTTGGCACGTTGACCATGCAATTTGCCAGAGACGACGACTTCGCAACCCTTAGCTCCCGACTCTATTATGAAGCGTAACACACCATAGCATGCACGGCGGATGGCCAATCCACAGGTCAACTTGTAGCGGAGAGACTCTGCCTGAGCGGTGGCGACCTTCTCAGCATACAATTCAATACGGCCAGGCTCAAAGTTACGAATACGACGGCCTTTCTCACCCAAAACCTGGTTAGTCTTGGTGGCCATGATGATAATCTCGGTACGGGTGGGAGTAACATGTACCTCAACTCCGAAGTACCCATCCTCAGCGAGCTCACGAGTCAAGAACTCGTTCAATTTGGCTTTGAACATGCCATCGGCAACAAACCTGCGTTTTTTAGAAATTGTGAGGCTCATGTTTATTTCATACGACTCGCAGAGAACGTGGTCAGAAAAAGAAAGCGTGTATGCTTTGAGGGAATTCTAAACCTGGGACTGGCCTCACACAGTTTTTGCCGTATAGCACTGCCAAAGACAGCTTTGGTATGGTATGTGTCGATCTATTTGTCTTGGGTTTTTTTTGTTGGGAGTCGATGAATGCTGTTCGTCAGCTGACCGTAATCGGTCTTAAACAGTTTACCGGCAGGTCGTCAGCGCTCACAGATTTGTTATTTTGAAGCCACAAAATCGTTACTCTTATCTTTACTCATCGTCGATTTCTTCGGGTGATTTCTTCAAATGTGCTGTCATCCGGAACCAGAAGCTTATAAGAATGTTCTTATGGGGAGAACATCGCATTCTGAGTATCAATGACCAGATTTCCATCACTGTTCTTACAAGGTGGGAGCCCGGTTCTAAGCCATTTTCTTCTGATCTTTTGTGGATTTTTCAGTCGTAACCTCTGTCCCTGTATCTGTCTGCATCCTCACTCTCTCGTTCTTTCCACAGTATGCCTCCCTTCTCTTCTCCTTCCAATTGACTGCAACGGTACTATGTATGCAACGCCTTTTTCTTCAGGCGCTATGCCGCATTCTTCAGGGGGGTTTCATACCCTGATGAGGCATTTGCTGCAGAAAGCGCAATATGTTATCACTATAGCTGTAGTAGTTGACAGTATTTGTAATAGTGGGCTGTGGTGTGGTGGGTATTTCGTGGATATGCAGCCGATGCGTACCTTGCTTGAAAAAGGGATCTTATTGCTCCACTCCACATGCAATCTCCCATAAAAATTTTAAGATTTTTCTGAATTCAATAGACTGGTTTTTCGTCTGTTATATTAATGGCTAGAACACGCAACTACCGTTCGCACGATCGTGAGTTCAATCCCGCGTATGGTCACCAATCATGATTTGAGCTATGCTCAACTCAATGAGCCTAACGAAAACTTCAAGTAGTCCAGTAATCGATAAGGCTTGTAAGAGCTTGACAAATTGCGCCGCTCGGAAACGTCGTTAAACAGCAGGTTCCTTTGAGTGAGTCTAAAAATCGAATGAGTATAAGCTAGGCACGTATTTTTCACTCAACTGCAATATATTCATTACAATCTAGTTTGTATCATGCATTAAGCACTCCGAATAAATTTAGATTGCACTGTCATGCCGCTTAGGGTACCGCACCTGTAAATTGGCTTCTTTAGCAGGAATAAGTGTTCCCTCTACATTTCCCAAACGGAGGGCTTCAGAGCGTTAAAATTTTAATTTTGTTCATTGTGCTTTAATTCAGAAGGATGAAGGTATATGTAAGCCAGTTCACCTGACTGAAATTTATGAGCAGATTCTAATGTACTTTAATAAAATTAGTTTTGCAAATTAAAATGAAATACATCGCCTTGCTCCTTAGGGCTCTAAATATAGGTTACAAATATTTGTTAACTCGACAAAAAATAATTGCTCCTCTGTAAGTTCTAAGTGAAAGAAAGACTTTAGTAAGTTGTAAACTTGGTTCCTTTTTTGGACATCACGTCCCTTCTGGTATTGGGTAAAATTATTATGCTGGTTGTGACGTTATATTGATCCTTATTATCCACAAGGACATTATTACATGTTCACCCGAAAGAATGAACATATACTCATTTTACGAAAAGGTGAAGGTCTGTACATTTTTTCCAAATCTACCCATAAATCGGACTCTTTTTCAAAACTTGCCGGCATAACAAGGAAGACACAAAAAAGTTGGGAAAAATTTTCTTTTTTTTAACATAATCTCCTTTTAAGTGGATACAATTTTTCCAGCAACATTCAATAGTTTCTAAATCCTGTTCATAGTAGAAACTGACAAACTCCTTAAAACAGCCATCAACAGCAGAATCCACTTCTTCATTGTTGGCAAATATTTTCAAGTCTGGAAATAGAAAATAGTCCGAGGGATCAAAATCTGGCGAATAAAATGCATGATGAAGCAATTTTAACTTTAATTCATTAACTTTGGCCATCGCAATAATGGATGTACGAACTAAAGCATTGTCTTGATAAAACAACACTCTCTTTTTCGTCAAAAGCGGCCTTTTTCCCATAATTTTATAACCTAAAAACGGCAATAAATTAGCAAAATAATCGCTGTTGATGATTCTTCCTTTCTGAAGATACTCAATAAAAATAATACCATGCGCATCCCAAAACAACAGATGCCATGACCTTGCCGGCAGATGGAACCGTCTATGCCTTCTTTGGACACGATTCTCCCATTCCAGTCCACTGTTTTGCCTGTTCCTCAGATGTGTTGTCTCAGGTGTGAAGTGCTGGACCCATGTCTCATCCATGGTTGTAAATCATTGCCAACATTGTCAAACATTTCACGACTACTAAAACATCTTTACGATGCTGTTTTCGCTATATTGAAAGCAAGCGTGGCACGCATTTTGCGCACAGGTTTCTCATCTTCAAATCTTCAGTCAATATATTACGTATAGAAATTTTAATCAAAATCAATTTGTGGATTTTCCTAACGGCGACTGGCGTAGACGCCTCAGTTGGTCGGCCGACCACTACGGTGTTCGTTTTGGCAGCTCGTACGGCCTTGTTTAAATTCTGCCAACCAATATTTTACAGTTGTAAACAAAGGAGCAAACTCCCCCAGGGTAAAATCTAGCTCGGCTTTTAATATCGGTTATACTGAGACTTTTCGAATAGAAATATTGAAATACTTAACGATGACCAATTTTCTCCATGTTTAAAAATTCACAGAGATGGTTTAATTTTGATGGCTCAAATAAAAATACTAAACAACTTGGCGCCTTGAAATTTAAAACATATATTTCGTAACTTTTTCCCTTTTCAGGAAAGTAAATTTTTCAAACTACTGGCAACATCTGTACCTCAGGTCGGCTAGTTTTGGCACCGCTCTTGTATTTGCTATCGAACATTCAGAGGCATGGGGCAGAAACAAGACTTATCGTCTTAGTTAATCTGATGCCTTAAGCGACATTTCATGAAATTTGAAGTTGACGAAGATCTCGATTGCAAAATCAGGTGATTGATATTCTGTATTCTCGCAGCTAAACAAAACTTGTGGATGGACCCTACGTGAAAAACATTTTCGTCATTGCGAGATTCGATCAATTGTTCAAAATTTACAATTGTAGAGCATCAGTTAAAGTCATTGAAAGCGTTAGCTCGTTCCAAGCTGTCGAGGGGCCGGAGGCAGTGTAGTCGAGTCTTTTGTCAAGCATCAACCAAAAAAAATAAAATTAATCGAGTGGTCACCACCACTCGCCGTTTCCGTGCTGCCGTTTCCGTGCAATTGAATTGACATTTTGCCAGCGTTATTGTTGTCTCTGATGTTATTTTTGTTGCTGATATTATTGTTACACGCTGTCATATTGTATTTTAATTATACACGCGCTCTTAAAACATACGTTATGCGGAGACCCAGATACAAAACGATATGCACTTGTACTTGGGGCGACCTCAGCTCAGTATTTCATTTCATTTGCTGTCGAAAAAAGCGCGAATATTGCAACCGCCCGGCCCATCTTTCACTCGGAGTCTCTGAAGTGTGTTCTCCAACATGTTTTAATGATTTGCCGCCTTCTATGTCGATGTGGAAATGAAACATTTCATTGCGTTGCCCTCATTCGCTTCTTCCTCAGTCCTTTGTTCTCCAAGTCGAATAAAGCCATTGTTATCGGCCTCAGATCAGAGATGCTTTCAATTGTGCAAATGTATTGTTATCGTGGGTTTATGCCGGGGCACTCATGTGTTTCAGGTCGTTTGTATTGTTGAATTGCATTTGCGGTCTGCACTATATTATCGACTCTTTACACAATAATGTTTGATTTCATATCAAAAGCGCCTTTGTTACAGAGGCGACGCTGTTTAGGTCCAGTGACAAAGTTGATATTGCATGTTTAAGCCATGAGAGAACGGAATAAATTTGCTGCAATTTAGAGAGTTATGCGATGGAAAGTTTGGCATAGCAAACGAAAGGACGATGCTAGAAGACTTCATATGAGAGAATTAGGCAAATTTTATGTTATAAAATAGAGAACTGCATACATGTTATCCTGGTTTATGTAAGGTATAAAAAAAGAAATCTATTATTTTTCCAATACATGCCCAGTAGGAAAGGTGAAAGCCATTTTTAGCAATAAAAAAAAGTCATGGGGGCTGCCCGGTCATGGTTCTACGTCGTTAGCTTGGCCGAATATTAACGCAGTGAAGGTTATGCTTTGTATTTGATGGGACCAGGTCGGTGTTATTTGTTACGAGCTGTTCAAACCAAGCAAAACCATTACTGGGGATCGGTATCGATTCCAATTAATGCGATTAAGCTGAGCTCTGCACGAGAAATGCCTACAATACGCGGGAAGGCACGAACATGTGATTCTTCAGCGTGACAACGCTCGGCATCACGTGGCCCATTAAAACCAAACTGGAAACGCTGGAATGGGAAGCCTTTCCCCATCCGACGTATTCTCCAGATTATCCCTTGTTCCGTTCAATGGCATACAAACTGGCTAACCAGCAATTCCACTCATATGACGATATCAAGGAATGGCTAGATTCGTGAATAGCCGCAAAAGATGAACAGTTTTACCGTGACGGAATTCGAGTTTTCGACTGTTGCTTTCTCATAAAAAACAGCAAGAACTTAGTTGAGCACCTATACATACATAGAAAACTGACAAGCTTGGCTTTATCGCTTCTAGTAGCGAGCTTCATTGCATTTACTACCATAGTCGATCTTACATGAATCTTACAAAAATACTGTTAACTTTGTTCATTTTTCTTAATTTTTGTAAAAATAGAAACGCTTTTCGTTCTTAGTGGCTGAACGAAGTAGCTGGCTGAAGTGCAATTTGCATACAAATATTGTATAGGAGTAATCCAAAATCTAGTACGTTATCGAAAAATCCCCTTAAACACTACTGGTATAGATGATGGTCTTTTTTTTTGATATTCCATAAATCCTTTGTAATAATATTATCCTTTACATATTGAATTCCTTTGAAGTTATCTCCAGCAAAATAAAAAATGCGGGGAAATTTATATTTCATCAAGAACTTTCATTATTTTCTTTTCACTTAAGAGTATGTTTTGCTGAGATATGAAAAAGCTGCACTTCGTTGCCATCTCTGCCATTTTAACTCAAAATGTTTCCTTTGCAACATTTCACATTTATTGACAGCTCCACTCCAAAAACTGTAAAAAGCATCCCAATCGATTAGGCTGGGTCTTTTCAAACACAAAAGAAGAGATCGACAAATAAAGCCAGGAAAAGCCTTAGCCCTACCTTAAGCCGTACCATCTTGGCAATTCCCATTGTCATCTTGCCGCCATCATCTTTTTTTTTTTTTGTTCCTTTTAAAGGAGTTTTGCTGCCGATTCTATGGATTTGGGCTACCTTTTTTTCTGGGCTCCGTATTGTTCTCTGTTACGTATTTTCCTGAACGCAATACGACGAGTATGAAAACTTTTGGTTTCCTTTTGTAACGGGGTGACATGCAGACACCATAATTGGTTTACAGTATATGGGCAGACTTCGCTGTCGGACTGTTCCATTATTCAAGAGCGTCTCACGCATGGACAATGGATGTGCTACTGCGGTGATGGTGCAACTGCAGCTGTAGCTGATACGGTTACTGATGGGATAGTGAAGCATTCTTATGTCTGGCCGTATTGTCTCTAGAGAGTTACGCACTCGTTCATTTTTCTTTTTGCGGTCGATGGAAAAGTTATGGTGCTCAAGTGGATTTGGTGGCCATTGTCTTTGCTCTGCTCTGGCTGTTGCTGTTTGTGATGATGCTGCCTGCCGTTGGATTTATGGTAGGTTTTCATATAAACTGAAACTAATTTTTAATTGAATCTCATTGGATTTGCTTGCAAATGTTTAAAGGTTTCCCAGAAAAATTATGCAATGACATGCGATAGATTTGTGCTTTTGTATAGTTATAGTAGAAATTGAATTTATGTGGTTCGATATCACAAGCGATTACCATAGAAGGAATGAAAGGGAATATTCTACGGCTACAGAAAAGTGCCATACAACAAAAGTGGAGGGAGTTTGTTGGATATCAGAGCATCGATGAACTTAAAAAATGAATATATACTCGTCTATTGTATGGATAAATGAATGACAGTTCTCAATATTTTGGTAAAAGAGATTCTCAAAGTTTGGTGAAAATATAACTATGAAAAGGAAAGCATCAAGGGGCATTAGAATTACGCTATACAACAAATAAAGGTTTATTGTTTAGGACACTGTTCAAAGGAGAATGCAATGAGATGATATTTCAAATCCCCAAATGGGATTTACATATTTACGGATTGGCGTATTGCACAATATTGTTGTAAAATTAAAAATTTTCAGAAGATGATCACGTTCTAGCTCTATTTCGTAACTTCAGTGCTGTTTGTATTAATTAGTATATTTAAAAATGTTACTAAGGATATAAAAAAAAATTTATTGAAGATGAACACATATTTTTCCATAGATCCTAATAACTGTACCGAAATTTCAGTCAGATAGACTACTTACATATACCTTCACTTTGCTTTGACGTAAAAATAGGGTGGGAACCACCAAAAGTTCTTATTTACGAACGCTCTCAATTAGCTCCGAATTGATAGTGACTTCGGGATTTTGGTTAGGAGGCACTGAGTGACTACATTTATTCCTGTTAGAGGCAAATGATTTTGCTGCTAAAAACTTTGCCCCAAGGTAAGTTTCTAAAAACCGTAAGAGAGCCATAATGGAATTACCTTCAAAATAGCAGCAAGTTATCGAACAAAACGGTGGACGGGGATCTAAATCGATAAATCGGTTCATTCAAGTATGCTAAATAAAGCCTTCAATATCACGCATAATTAAAGGATTTCTTTGGACCACATATCATATTAGGCAACACTGAAGAATGATGAATGGGAGAATATTCAGAATAATTTATGTATGATTTATTAAATAAAATCGTAAGAAAGTCCTGATTTTTAGGTAAAATCTTCTGAAAAGATATTATGATGTGAAGGGGTCAAACCTAGGGTTCGGTGAGGATGTTTCCAATTGCTTTGGTAAAAACTTGGCTTGGTCGACACCATAAAATTACACATACAATGCGTTCATTAGACCAGTTTTGAATAATATAATGTATTATCTTCTACGAGTGCAATAAAAATTAAAACTTAAGAAAATAAAAAGATGAGTGCAGTATTAAAAATGTGTTAACAACTTGATACAAACAAAAATAAAAAAACATATGCGTTTTAGACCGAATAAGGATCAGTACAGAAACTTCAGTGTGGTGAATTGACTTACAAATACCGCCATCCAATGTCCTTTGAGTTACTGCAAGAAAAGCTCTAAATTGAAGCACAATATAAGGATCAAATTTGGCACTTACCACTGTTCGACAAGAAGTACCATATACTTATACCTGATGAAGACACATGGAAATGTAGAATTCCTGGTACAAGACTGTATGTCGACTTCTACACTGGCGGCTCAAAATTAAATAATCAGATAGATTTCGGGGTCTACTCCAAATACCTAGGGCTCAGTATAGCAATAAGACTACCTGATCACTGTAGTGTTTATCCGGACGAAATTTTGGCTATTAAGGAAGCGGCAAAATGGCTGAGATATAACGTTGAGACATAATGTATATTACGTTCTTACCACGGTGAGAATTAACATATTCTCTGACAGTCAAGCTGCCATTAAATCTCTGGATTCTGTCTTCCTGAACTCAACATCAGCCCTGAATTTCAGCAGAACTTTTAACAAGATGGCACAGCATTTCAAAATTCAACTTATGTAGGTGCCAGGCCACAGGGACATACCAGGGAACTGCAGAGCAGACGAGCTGGCAAGACTAAAGACAACCTTACAGACTCCAGCCGAGTTGGAGTCCGTGGACATGCCTCTAGCCACTTGTAAGCTCCTACTACGAGATAGAACATGTGTATTTAGTTGCAAATGGCAGGTGGGCGTCTGTCCGGGGCAGTGATCAATCCAGACGAATGTGGCCTCGCCTAGATCTGAAGCGTTCACACACACTGCTGTTGCCATAAAGACCCGACGTCTCATTGATTGTATCCGTCATGACGGGACATTGTCTGATTGGAAGACATGCAGTGAGATTGAGGTTGCGACTAATGACTTCTGTAGGAGATGTAGGGAAGGAGTCAATAGAACATCTTCTCTGCAATTGTCACGCCCTGGCGGGGATCAACCTTGGACTCTTATTTCTTTAGAGACCTAAAAGATCTGGATGATATAGATATTGTCCGACTTAAGGGCTTCTTGAGGCGCTCAGAATGGTTCAACGGGGGAAAGTAGGGGCATCCATATCTCTAGTTTCCGTGGTATTACAATGGACTATACAGTCTAAGTGAGTCTGTCTATATAGACTGCCACACTGACCTGACCTAACCTCGCGTAAAAGGAGTAAAATTATAACTTTTTGAAGTCCTCCGTTTGGGAAATATAAAAGGACCACCAATGCTTTGTCGGCCACATTGCATGCGGTAACCCGGGGGTGGAATTTTTGTTCGCCATAGTAAATGACAGATGCGGTACCAATTATACTGAATTTTGTGAACGCAATTGAAAGATACATACTTAGGAATGTATAAGTTACTAGCCAATCCGACATGCGTTGCAACACCATCACTAAATTGAAATAAAAACATATTTTGTATTCGAAAAATACTCAGCTTTCTATTAAAACTTTACTCAATCTTTTCCGGACGTTATCTGATCTGACCGATAATGCAGTATTATTAAAACTGCATGCAGTTTGTATCAAAGTATCATCGCACCAAGCGTTAGTTCTATTCCAAAAGCATACGAGGGCGGTTCCAAAACTAACCGCATTTTAAGTTTTAAGGCGCCACGTTGCTTAGCACTTTTATTTGTGCCATCGGAAGTAAACTATCTCAGTGAAATTGTAAATATGGAAAAAATTGTTCATCGTTATGCAGTTTAAGAATTAATTTAATAGATTTCACTCTGAAGGAGTCTGCTCTTTTGTTTACAGCTGTAACATATTGAGTAGCAGAGTTTAAACGAGGCTGTATGACATGCCAAGACGCACACCGTAGTGGCGTCGTGTCCACGCCAGACACGGTTAAGGAAATCCAGAAAATTGTGTTGGGTGATCGTCAGCTGAAGATGTCTGAGCTTGGTGAAACAATAGGCATTTGAAAAAGTGCTACACAGCGTGTGTTGACCGAATATTTAAATACGAGAAAGCTGTGCGCAAGATGGGTGCCGCGCTTGCTTTCAATAGGGCAAAAACAGCGTCGTGGAGATGTTTCAGTGGAGAAGTAGAGTCTGGCGATGTTTCATCGCAATAAAACCGGACAAAGGAACAGTCAAAGCAGTGAATTGGAATGGGAGAATCGAGCCCAGCTCTAGCCGTTTGAGATGGGCGATGCCATCAGATTTGTGCTTTTTTTCTTCATCCCCAAAAGTTTGCATTTTGAAAAATCCTTCATTATGTCCAGTATTTAAGAACTTGGATATCAGTTTTGATGATTCTGTAGGGTGACGCAGTAATCGTGCTACTGTCAACTGCAAACTCTCCATGGAGAACATTATTTAAAGATGTTTTTTGCCCAGAGCTGCGCTGAAGACGTATCCGTTTCTACAACATTTAGTTCCAGCAACTGAACACATAGCCGGAGCAACTGGACGCATAACCGGTTATGGCGGAGCTCCATCGAAAATTCCCTAACAAATTAATGTCCCGAAATTCCGTTTTCCGCTGGCCCCCTAGGTCACCTGACATGACTGCGTCAGACTATTTTTTATGCGGTTATGCTAATTAAGAGGAGTATGAAACGAAATCAAGAAATGTGACTGAATTGAAGCAGCCCTTTAAAAACAATAATTGAAGCGATCCCGATTTCAAATCTTCAGGTCGCAATGAATAATTTTCTGATCAGGTGTCGCATATGCGTGTATGAGCGTGGAGGTCATTTACGGTCTATTATCTTCAAAACCAATTAGTTATGTAAAATAAAAGTGCATTTTCTGTACAACAAAAAAGAAACTGAAATACATTGACTGCAAAAAATTATTTTAATTTCTTATTGTGGTGCAATTGGTGCACCACCCTGTACCTCCAGCCACATGGGCTTCGTGATGCTACCGGATTTGTCCATTTTTACACTGTTTTTACTGCTAAAAGTTGGCACTTTGCAAAATCCTTTATAATGCATGTAGAATATGGACACCAAAAATTGATTATACCTCCAGCTGTCCTTTTATACTCTGTTTTTACCCCTAAAAGCACGAATTTTGGAGAATCACTTCTAGATTCCAATTTTCATTGGAATCACCCGTCTGAGCTGGGTGATGACAGATGATTTGTACCTTTTAACCCTATTTCTATCCCTGAAAGCATGCATTTAGAAATCTCCTTCCTCACCGCATATTTGCTCTGGAAGGCAATACGCGCGCCAATTACACTGATCTACAAATTTGGGGAAAAAATTGACTGCAGAAACGAAGCATGTTTTTTAACTAATCAGGATGCGCTGAATTCGAATGTGGCATAAAAATTAGACTATCACGTCTTGTTCACTTTTATACTGTAAAACAGTCATTACTGACACTATAATTTCACAATTATTAATTTGACAGAAGCCCACAATCGTTCTAAACATTCATAATAATAGCGTTTAAGCATGTCAGGGAGATGTGATTAATATTTGGTTGGAAAGTGGTCAGATTGCAAGAAGATTTATATCGATTTTTCAATTCCAGTACTTTGGAGAGTAATCACCAAACCGATTGTTATTTCTGTGTAACAAAAGTTACTGGATTCAATATGAAAAATCGAAAAAATATTACTTTCCCGAATGTCCCATCGGTTTCCAAACCAGTTCATCGTTCACCAAATGATCCATCACCAGTCTTTCCCAGTGCTATGAGCAGTGAGTCCGAAGCATCTTTCACCAGCAGTGGTAGTTTGTATCAGGCTAATGGTGAACGCCATTCAGTGACTCAAGCTGAGCTGAATGATCTAATTCGGGATTTACATTTAACGAAGTAAAACGCAGAATTAGTAGCTTCACGTTTGCAGCAGTGGAACCATCTTGAGGTTGAGACAAAAGTAACAATCTATAGAGATAGAAGCTTGGAATTGGCTGCATATTTTGAAAAGAAACGCTCTATTCTATACCGTACTGATGTTGATGGTTGATTTCAAAAATGAACCAGTCATATGACAAAACTGAATGAAGATTATTTGGAGAAGTATGGACGCCATTATCAACCAGTGTTGCCAAGCTGAACTACTTAAATTTTAAAAAATCACCCTATACGAGTAATAACACTTTTTTTGTGGGATGAAACTGACTGATATGAAATCTGTAGCAAAAAAAAGCTAAAAACCTTATTTAGCCATCTTATGCCAAACGCGGATTGAGATTTCTTCAGCATAATATTGGAGATGATTATGAGGAAAGTTGGCAGGACTGTTAACTTCTGTAATGAAAGTCATATGCATACTACTTGCATTTGCTGATTAGGTATAGACAATATTATCAGGAAAATGTGGGATGTTACTGCGACCTTCTCAAGCACTGAGAATGAATCGTTAAAAATTGTTCTGGTGGTAAAAGAGGACAAAACAAAGTTACTTATTTCGACGAACAAAGACACAAGGAAAACTGTAACTTTCGAGTGCTGGATGAATTCATATACCTTAACTGTGCTTGAAATAAAGCTAATGATTCCAGTCTGTAGATTAGGAGAAAAGTATTGTCTGCAAATAGTTATTATTATGGACTTAGTAAGCGATTTAATGACAGAGCCTTCTCTCGGTGAACAAAAAACGACTGAATCAGGCATTGGGCTTATGTATTTTCCTCTATGGCTCAGATTTCTAGTTCATGATACAAGCGGAATAAATATTTGTGGAATTCTACAAGTGAAAATTTATCCTAAAAGTATATCTACCTATCATTGTCAACTGAGATGTCGGCGTTATTTGAACTATATGGCGCTTTCGATTACGTTGTGGGGATGAACCAAATGATCCACCATCAACAAATTTTCAACAAAAAAAAAAAAAAAAAAAAACTACATTGGTGGTGCAAGGCAGGGTGACCACAACTCCTTCGGGATAGTCAGACTTTAGAAATACTGTGAAAGAGCGTAGTCACTATCGTAGTAGGTAAGTAATACCGCATTTGTTGGTTAGTGTATTTTGTGAAGTTGTTCCAATACTGTTACTTCCATTGCTATACTATGATCGGAATTAAGCAAATTTGTTGTTATAATTTCGTCCGTTGGTGACGCTCTACAGCGTTTATCTTACAAAACATTTTGGGCAATTCAGTGAAATTGTGAAATAGCAACAATAGTTTCGCTAAATAATCCGAACTGATTATAGTTAATTAAAGTGAAATCGATAAAATGTAATTTTTTGTATGAATGAAATCTCCTTAGGCCAGCAGAAAACAATTGTGATCGTACACAAACAAAAAATCTAAATAGTCTACAGTGTGTTCTCACAACTATGTTGCTATTCAACAACTTTAGTAAAGAATTTTATAATTTTTTTTTTTTTTTGTGGTTGTACAATTTCTTTACCATGTCTATCTTCCATTGATTTATTGAGTTCTTCAAAACCGTGAATTTTCTAAGCGAGCATCTGCTGAAAAATGACATTTTATTGGAATTGGAATTTTTTAAACTAATCCTGTTTTGTTCGACATTTCACTAAGATATGAACGACCTCCCCCAAAAAGCCATCCTTCTGATCCCACTCCGATTCAGCGAATATTTTAAACATAATTAATTGCTTGTTCATGTTTCGAAATCTAATTTAAATGGTATCCGGTATGAGCAGCCAGTACCATCGATTTTAAATGTTCATTAAAATGAGTTTTGTTCGTTTCTTTACTTTTGGATGGAGGTCTCCCCCAGCTGAAACGTCTGTCATGCCATGTGATTTATAACAACTGCCCACACAACGACACAAATTGACAAGAAATTTTGTTAAAAGACAACTTGTAGCAAATAACCATTAAGTCAATGCAATATCGAAATCGAGCCAAGTCTATTCCACAGCGATATCCATCCAAATTGAAAGGAAAACAAATAATGCGGCATTTAAGAAAACTAGCGGGAGGAGATGAGTTTGCAAAAGGAGATGGAGAAGGAGAAAACTCAGACAATTTTTTTTTTTTTTTTTGAGCTGTCAGTGAGCTTGCAGATATGGTAAAAAAACAACATTAACAATTTACATATGATTAAACGATTGGACCTTAGATGGAAACATACGCATCACAGACTTGATAGAAGGCAAAAAGTTAATGGTGGAGTTACTAAACGCATTCACATTTCGAAAAGGATAATATTTCGCGGCAGGCCAAGAAGAACCATTTATAATCATGGTAGACAAATATATCAGAACTAGTAATATATGACTGGCATAGTTATTTTAGTGTAAGTTATATTTTTAGACAATTGGAACCTCAAATTGTACCGCAAATTTGTGTTCTCTGCAACAATTCCAGGTGATTAATATATTAGTGGTACCGCTCATAGAAAGAATGCGTTTTGAAGCATCAAAGTCCTTACTAGTACAACATCAAAACGAATAAAATATCTGTATAAACTTACAGCGTTCACACTTATTTGTAATAATTTCAAATTAAGTTACTTGTACTCAGTTTGTACATGAAAATGTACTTCACTTGAACTGCAAATTAATGTACAGTACGTATGCAATCGCGAATTACTTTTGTTTCATCTATGCTATAAAATTTACGTGCTGCTTGCCTAAAAAAGATAAATTGTAAAGCAACAAGTTCAGTTAGTAAGCCAAAAATGGCACTTCTTTCCACCACATCACAGCGAGTTGTCATTTTCTACCCTCATCTGGAATTGTATATTAAAATTCATATATTACAACGTAAAATGTTGTTCTTCATATCTGTCATATCTGCGTTATACGGTCAGCTATAACAAACATCTTTCCAATATTTCTAAAACCTACGGGAATTAATATATTCTCTTTCTACTTAAATAGCACTACATGCGAGAGATTGTATGAATTTAAGACATTTCTCAATTTCTAACAAATAATCCGCTAATATCAACGGGTGAAGTTTACCTTTACCACACCGAAATATACGATCCACATCATAATAACAACTTCGTCGAACATCGAATAGAATCCACGTGTACAACTATCACCAAACTCTCTGCCACTATCACCAAACGCTGATGCCAATCGACTCTTCACCCCTTAGCACAAGCGATAATGTTTGTTCAATATCTACGTCGGTAATTTTGAAAAAAAAAAAAACATTTAATCGTTTAGTTTTGGAAATTTGTTCTATAAATAACTATATAATAAGTTTACCATTAAAAATTGTCGAAATAAAATGGTTTCTTAACATATCTCAGTTTTAATCTAGATATAATAAACCGTATTAGAAATTTGTATGTTCTTATCCGAATGGAGATATATACAGTACAACAATTTCAGTCCGGTGAACTGACTTATATATAAATTCACCCAAAGTCCTTTTACGTTACTGCAAAAGTGAAACTGCCAGAAAGAACATGATAAATTTTTGATTCTTATTAAAAATTACTCTAAACTAAATCATAACGACAACTCTCTGAAGTCCTCTGCTTAAAAATTGTGGAAAGACTGTGAATTCAGCCAATTTGTAACGGGTGGGCCATAAGGGTGTTGGCGGTTTAAATATTCAATTTCTCGGTAACGCGCGGCACGGGGTGGCGGGGGGATATGTTGTTCGCTGCGCCACTTTCTGGAAATTTAGTCGCCATGGAGCCGTAAACGGGAGTGCAGCGTGCATTTTGTGTCCGAGCGTATTACGAAAACAATAAATCAGTGATTACTGCACGACGTTTGTATCGGCATGAACACGGTTTACACAATTTAAGTGAAGTTCCAAGCGCCAATGTGATACGAAATGAATCAGAATGTTCGAAACAACCGGCTCAACAGTGCCAATTACGGTTCGTGGTTGCCCAGTTTCTGCAAGATCAGTCGACATTGTGGAGCGTGTTCGTGTTTCAGTTCACGACGGTTAGAGCAAACAACTATTGCAACATGCTAGCAGACTTTTTGGTGCCAGCTTTGCAAGAACTTCAAGGCAATACCTCGAGGATGTGGTTTCAACAGGATGGGGCCACATGTCATACGTCATACTAGGGTATCCATAGAGCTGCTGAAAAATGTTTTTCCTGGAAAACTCATTTCGAAAAGGGAGGATATTGCATGGCCCCCACGTAGCCCCGATCTCTCTCCATGCGATTATTTTCTATGGGGCTACCTCAAATCGGTAGTCTACGAGAATAATCCGACCAATTTAGAGCAGTTGAAGAGGAACATTATTCAGGAAAGTGACAAAATACCGAAAACAACTTTTCAACGAGTTTTCCAAAATTTGCGACTTCGGTTCCAAGAGTGTCAAGCAGCCTAGGGAAGACATTTGGACAACATTATTTTTAAGTCTTAAAAATTCCCATATTTCTACTTTTTAAAAATACAAATATATTTTTTTTATGTTTCGTAGTTTTTTTTAATTGAATATTTAAACCGCCAACACCATTATGGCCCACCCGTTACATGTTTTTGAAACAGTACTAAGCGCCTAATATGTAGTAAATCATATTAATCATAGTGCAATTGAATAAAATATACGATTCTAGAATATAAGGGCTAACATATAAGTAACGAGAAATTAAACAATTTCAGACTTTGAATTAGGAAGTACAATGGAAAATTAAATTTCGACAAATCGGTCAATTTGAATGGCAGAATAGGTGTGGCAAAGCCGCCCATTTTCGTTCACATATTTTAAGTTTTCATGAGATGGGGAAAATATTATTGAATTCTTGAATATTATTATTGAATAAGAATATATGGGTTAAATCACTTATTTGTATGGAAGGTACATGAAGGGGCGTGGTTACTTGGTTGATATTTTTGAAGTTGTAGAGAATTATAAAGCAATTTACTAGACTATTACTAGAAATATCGAAAGATTGATTAAATTCCGGAAAATTGGTCAATTTCCATGGGAGGTATAAAAACGGTTTTGTCTATGCAATCCGTTTCTATTTTGAAACTACTACCAGAAATTTCAGAAGATTGACTGAATTCCAAAAAATTTGTCAATTTATATGGGATATATAATAGTGAGCTTTGCAGTGCATCCCGTTTTCATTTTGGAATCCCACCCTAAACATTCAATGTGTGCCAAATTTAATTCAATTGAGCGCAATCGGATAAAAGTTATGAACCTAAGAAAATATGAGTTAAATCGGTAATTTTATACTAGGTGGGAGGAAGTGGTGGGTTTAATCGGTCGATTTTTTCAAATTCTGTCTACATGATGGGCAAAACTTAATACAACCCAATACTTGGGACAAAAACTGAAGTTACTGCAGTCTACGAGTAAGGTGGTGCGGAGAGAATCTTAAATTTCGGAAAATCGATCAATCTGTATAAGAATTACAGAGAGGGAATGAAATTGCCAAAAGGGATGTTTTAATACCGCCTCTTCTAAAGCTTAAGAAATTCCATAAAGATCTATGCCAGTTATCGTATCTACCAGCTAGCTGGACTGACGGACATCTCCCATTCTACTAAATCGACTAAAAATTTATGTAACATATTTTGTCAAAAGCTACTTCGTACTTTCGATGCTTTCTTGTGACATTCACATATGGTCAAAATAATAAATACACCCTATATTTTAAAGGCTCGTAGAATTTATGTAAATTAAAAGAAAAAACAAATACTAATTTATTTTCTTATAACATTAGACATAAAATCAATACGGAAACAATAACAAAACCAAAAATTAAATTCAGTATTTTTCGAAAAGTAAGAAATTTATCAAAAAACTTTGAACAAAATAATAAGTACTTTTAGTTAAAATAAGCAAATAAGTAAAAAAATCAATTTTTTTCTGCAAAATTGGCAGGGTTTCGTTAAAAGCCGGTATACCCATCTTTATTTTCAATTATTTTGTTGACTCTTTTTGGCATGCTGGCAATAAGCTTCCTGCAGGTTTCTAATGGTATTTCATACAAAGTTTTTTTAATTGATCCATATTTTTAAGAACCTCCTTTCCAATTCTTTGTTTCAACTATCCCCAAAGGTGTTCGATTGGATTTAAGTCCGGAGATTGACTTGGCCAGTCAAGAAGGGCAACATTATTATCTTGGAACCAATCCTTTATCAACTTTGAAGTATGATTCGGATCGTTATCCTACTGGAATGTCCATCTAAGAGGCATACTTTCCACATCATAGCTCAACATCCTATTTTTCAAGATATCTTTGCAGTGGAATCTGGTCATAGTATCGGACAGACTTCATTCCACCAGAAACAACCCCACACCATAATATTGCCGCTCCCGTGCTTGATCGTCTTCTTTGTAAAGCGAACATCGAATTCCTTACCCTTAGGACGTCGAACATTCCGGGCACAGTCGTTTCCATATACATTAACTTTTGTTTCATCGCTCCATTTTTTTTTTTTTTCTCCGTTTCCTCCGGACCAATTGGAATGACTTCTTGCAAACGCCAATCTAGCCTTCAAATTATTTTGTCTAAGCAAAGGAACTCTTCTGGCTATCCGTCCTGGTAAATACGCTACTTATAGTCGACGAAGAACCGTTCGGGATGAAATTACATTTCCAATTCCTGCAGAAATCGCTCTTGAAGACACAAATGGGTCCTTCTTTGTATGTGTTACAATACGGATATATGTTGTTTTTAAAGGTCTTCCGCGAGTTTCGACTGGCTTTTTAGGCTTTAAAGCATTTTGTACATAAAATAGCGACCTATTCATAGTTTCTGCCATAGAACGAAGACTTTGGCCACTTTCCCTTAGTCCTGAAATAATTTTTCTCTCCTCCGGAGAACAATGACTTTTTCGAACCATGGCTGATTTTCTTTTACTATATATTTTGTTATGAATAAAGATAAACGATAGTAAAATAACTCGCCTTTCCAAAAAAACTACAGCAGACTGCGAAAATATTAAAGAATAGAGCAATGTATTTATAATTTTGGCCGAGTACTGAAATCAAATCTGAACAAAACTAGCTCACAATGAAAACAACGGGGAACCACCAGTTTTAAAGGCATTACCATATTAAAGCTATTTAATTAACAAAGAATTGCCATGTTTACTTTCCGTTAAATTAACTAAAATTAACCATAAAACAGAAATAAGCAGGTGTACTTATTTTTTCGACCATTTGTGTAATACCAAGAAGAAAAGCTTTAAAGTGCCAAGTATTTTTAGACCAAATTGATTTCATCACTTTCAAAGTCATGGTACCTCTTCGCGGCTGGCTAGCTGGCTGATGGATATAATAACTGTCGAAAATCTTTATGAAACTTTTGAACTATAAATGAGCTATATTAATTGATATATCACGCTATGTTTGGGGTTGCAAATTACAGTGGCAGGTGACAAGAACGCGATGTGAGATACAAAATTTCGTTTCGTCCATTTCGTACGTTCTTCTAGCCTTTTACCAACCACGGAAAGAGTGATCCATATTGACATTAAGCACGTACACTGACGATTATTCATTGTTTTTTTTTTATTTTTTTGCAATGTTTACCTCGATGCCACTGTTGTTAACTCTTGCCAGTTGTTTTCTGTGGCTACCAATTACAAGTACCGAGAAAAATAGTATTTTCTGAAAAAATGTTGGGGTCGTGTTTGTGTACATTTTTCACATGCCCGCAATTGGCCTTTGTTAAAAACCTTTCCGATATTTACATTAAATGAAGAACACAACTTGGTTACACAGCTTAAATAAAACAATAAACTGTACATGATGGGCTGGCTAAATGTTATATAAACCTCCATGTGGGATATCATTCCAATCCATCACATACAATGCCACTACATCTGTCGTTTGTTTGCAAATCGACATTTTCCATTTGAAAGTTTGTTTTAGTTCACCACTGGCTGACCGTTCATTCGCCCACCTACATGTATTCGGCCACAGTATAGGATTTTGCAAAACTCTTATCTCGTATATCAGTTTTTCGGTTGGCAACTTCTCGACATCCTTCATTTGTTCTAATGACCACAGAGTGTGGTGCCGTTATTAGATGAGGTTATTTAAGATAGGGCAGATGGAAGATGGACATTTAGAAATTGCAACGTGTCGCACATATGGTTTGTCTATGGCATTACGATTACATTCCACAAATATCTATTATTCATTTGATCACTGACCAGTAAGTGTTGCAATGTAAAGAGTACATAAAGATGAAATGTTCGGAATATACGTGGGGAGTTCGATATAAATTTGATTCCTTGAAAAACTCATAAAAAGAATTTTATATTCATTCAAAAGTTTTATTGAGAAAATACATTTTAGTATAGCGGACAAGACTGCCACACAGTTTGAAGACTGTATCCCTTTCTATTAAAGGATACTGAAGTAGCCTGAAGTATAAAATTAAGCTGGAAATTCCTTTTAAATTTAGAGTAAAGATTTTTGTACCTTTCAGCATAGCATGAAGAATATAACAAGTCTGAAATTCAGTTTCTAATTAAGTGTACCCAAACTTTTAAAAAATATGCGTAGGTACTATTCTTGATTGTCATAAAAATATATAAAGATTTAAGCATGTTCCTTTGTCCGTGATTTTGTCGAAAGCTGGGTAGATGCCGGAACTCTTGAGCAAAGAGGCTCAGATTTTGCGTGAAAATTCTCATTCTCATATGTAAATGTAGTGTGAAGCAGATCAAGTCGCTCTAGCAAGAAAATACTTATCTGTACCACCTCATATACAGAACAACTAAAATTTTTCAAAATGTTTCTATAATTTTACAATTTGCAAAATAATAATCGGTGACAGTTGATAAAATACGAGAAAAAAGCTTCCAAAATCATATACATACTTTAAAAAGGACGGGTGTAATTCGGTCTAGTTCAAGTCGCTCCAGCAAGAAAATGTTTTCTGCAACTTTACCATTCACCAGTCAATGAAAAGCAATACTCGGTGATAGTTGATAAAATATGAAAAGAAGCCTACCAAAATCATATATTTTACAAAGGGACTGCCCTAATTCGTTGTCGTCATTGAGAAATAATAAAAAGATCAATTTTTACTGATGAAACGGATATAGTTGGTACATTATTTTGGAGAAGAGACCATATTTGACTATAATACAGGGTGGCGCAATAGAACGTGCATATTGCATCATCGTTTTTTGCGGGGTAGAAAAGACGCGGGCGGGGGGGGCGCCTACATCGTTGGGTTGGCGGGCTCATGGAGTTTTAGTCGCTATGAATCACTTCGACGGCAAGCGTCGCGCATTTTGCGTGCGCGCATTTTACGAGAACTCTCGTTCATATATTGCTACTAAGCGACTATATTGTGCTGAATATGGACTACGGCGAATTAGTGAAGCTCCGAGTGCTAATTTCATTAAAATATGGGTAAAGCGTTTTGAAGAAACCGGTTCAACATTTAAACTACAATTAAACATCTAGGACCGAAGACAATGTTGAGAGAGTTATGGAGTCAGTACGAGGAAATCCACAAATGTCGACTCGCAAGAGATCGTCTGTCTTACAATTATCGCGACGATGTTTGCAACGAATTTTAACATTGGATCTTAAACTGCATCCATATAAGCTGCAATTAACACAAGAATTGAAAGAGTCTGACTTCATAGCAAGGCTTCCATTTGCTAATGAAATGCTTAATCGATTTTCCAATTTTGACAATATCCTTTTCTCTGACGAGGCTCATTTCCTTATGAATGGGTTCGTAAACCGTCAAAATTGTCGTTACTGGAACAGTGAAAATCCCAAAATCAAACACCAGAAACCATTGCATAGTTCTAAAGTGACAGTATGGGCAGCAATCTCTGGCAGAGGAATTATTGGTCCTTTTTTCTTCGAAAATGCGCGGGGCCAATACGTCACGGTTAATAAGGAACGCTATGTTGAGATGTTGAACGGATTTTTGGCTCCAGAAATTGAAAGTTCAAGAATAGTGAATTCCCGGACTTGGTTCTAACAAGATGGAGCTACCTGTCACACATCAAACGACTCCATGGCGGTGGTGAAGCAGATGTTCCCTGGCAGACTGATTTCGAAAAGAGGTGATATCCCATGGCCCCCACGTAGTCCAGACTTGACGCCTCTTGACTTTTTTTTTTTGTGGGGATACCTCAAACACAAAGTCTACAGTAATAATCCAAGAAACATCGTTCAGCTCAAGGAGAATATCCGTGGTGAAATGGCAGCCATTACACCAGTATTACTGAAAAAAGTTTTCAATAATTTTCGTTTGCGGTTAGAGGAGTGCCGTCGTAGAGAGGGTCACCATGTAGATGATGTTATTTTTGAAAAATAAACTCCATTTATTACTCTACAATGACTTAAATTTATTTTAACCATACCTTTTGTATTTATTTTTTAATCTATTTTTTAAATATGCACGTTCTATTGTGCCACCCTGTACGTTCATACCGCTCACTACACTACGAAATGGGACACATTAATGCAGTAGGAAAAAACCTATCCATATAAAAATGAAACCTTCATTTGAGAAAAAAGCAGTATAGCGATCTAACAGCATGAATTACACTCAAAAAAAAAAAAAAGGAAAGAACCAGGTACTGAATTTGGTTTGAATACATACTGAAAATAAGTATGTCAAATCTACTCCATACTAGTAAATTTAGCTTGAAATGAATAAGTAAAACTTAAATAGACTAAATCTTACTTGACTTGAGTATGCCTGAATATAGAACGTTCTTAAAATAAGTACGCAAATTTCATATCATAATGTCCTTACTTATTCCAAGTGAAAAGGTACCTGGCGCCATATGGAGATCGATATTGTTCTGAGTTCGTTTTGACTTAAAACTGGTTTATTTTATATTGAGTGCCATAAGCTGAAATTTGGTACAAATGTGTATATGGGCAAAATATGTTAGAAATTGAACAGAATCTTGCAAGTAGGATTGAGTCCATACATGGATTTGACTCACATAAGGTGTGATCAAAAAATAACCGTTATTTTCAAATTTCGTGAGTTACGTATGTTCGATTTTCGCATTTTTTTTTATTATGTTGGTACACATGTCTGTTATATATGTTGACAATTTGGATTGTCAGTTTGTTTTTGACAAATACGAAAGTTAGTCGTGTTTTGGTGTGCTCTTGGATTTTTTACTATTCGAAAAAATGGATCAAAGAAACTGTATTAAGTTTTGTGTAAAAAATTAAATTAAATGTGCAAGGACATTTGAAATGTTAACTGTGGCGTTTGGCAAATCTACTATGAGCAGAACACAAGTTCAATTGTAGTATAATTGGTTTAAGGAAGGCCGAGGAGATGTCAATGACGATGCACGTCCTGGTCACCCGAGCACGTCAATAACCGATGAAAACATTGAAGCAGTGAGGAAAATGATTTTGGATAATCGTCGAATCACTATTAGAGAGGTTGCTGATGATGTTGGCGTATCGTTCGGCTTATGCCAAGCAATTTTTACGGATGTTTTAGGCATGAAACGTGCGGCAGCGAAGATTGTTCCAAAATTGCTAAATTTTGAGCAAAAACAACGTCGCATGGACATCGCTCAGGAGCTGTGGAACGTCGTCAGCGACAATCCAGATTTCCACAAAAAGGTTATAACTGGTGATCATGGGTGTATGGCTATGACATTGAAAACAAAGACCAATCATCCCAATGGAAGCGTCCAGTAGATCCAAGACCGAAAAAAGCACGTCAAGTTCGACCAAATTTGAAGGTTTTGCTCACTGTCTTCTTCGATTGCAATGGCGTGGTGCATCATGAATTCTTGCCACAAGGTTGTACGGTCAATAAGGAATACTACCTTGAAGTTATGCGCCGTTCGCACGAAGCAATTCGTCAGAAACGCACAGAATTGTGGAAAAAACAATCATGGATTTTGCACCATGATAACGCACCAGCTCACACATCGATGCTTGTGCATGAGTTTTTGGCCAAAAACAAAACCGCAATCATGCTTCAACCACCGTATTCACCGGACTTGGCCCTCGCTGAATTTTTGCTTTTCGCAAAACTGAAGACACCGATGAAAGGAAAGTGTTTTGCTACGATTGAGGAGATAAAAGAAACATCGAAACAGGAGCTGTTGGCGAAACCAAAAAGCGTGTTTCAGAAGTGTTTCGAGGATTGGAAAAAAAACGCTGGAATAAGTTTTTACAATTGCATGGTTGGTTGATGCAGCCTTTACACTAACAAATAAATAGTTAATTTTTACAATTTATGCTATATATTTGAAATTTTTTTGTTCAAAGCAGTTCAATGAAATTCAACATAATTCAACGTAATTCAGTGTAATTTATTATAATTTCGTATAATTCATTTTGATTCAATACAATTTGACCTAATTCAATTTGATTCAATGTAATTTAACATATGTCAATTTAATTAAATGCTATTCAATATAACCCAATTTGATTCGAGGTATCCGTAATTCAATATGATTTTTAAAAAAATTATTTTAATTCATCTAATTCATGAAGTGGATTAATTGTGTTCCACACATTCAGTTGTGCTAAGTTTTATGTAATTCAACGCGTAGCAGGCTTTTATTAAACTAGGTTCAGAAACTGGATAATAACCGAATTCATAACTTTCCTGCTTGGGTTATTCACACATTAATCGATTTGGCAAAATTCAATATTTTTTTTAAATGTCTCTGCAGAAAATCGTTGGTTATAATAACTAAGTTCAGTAAGTTACAATTTTGCTTTTTATCGTTCTTCAGTTTACAGCACTTATTAATGTGAATCTAACGATTCCACGCCCGCTGTGGTACTTCGGGCACTTTTGCATTGACGCCGAAAGACGTTGGTTAGAGACATATGTAATAATGTTCACGTAACTGTAATTTTTGCATCAATTATATATTGAAACGTAGAAGCAAATCTATCCGTAAGGAAAGTTGCTGACAGAGAAGTCTTTTAAAAATGAGTCCAACGGTTACAAATACGGTTTTAAATTTTCAGTAGTTTACCGATATTTCGACATTTCTTGATACAAAATCTTCATAATAAAAATAAGTTTAACATCTCAGTTGAAATATTGCATACTGAATATGGCACTATTTTCTACATCTACTTATCCAGTTGTGGTTCAAATTTGACTCAAACACCGTAGAATTTAACATTGGGTTCATAGGATCGTGTGAGCATAGGCGTGGCAAGGGGGACTGGAACTTTTTAAGCACCCTCAGGGTTTTTAGGTTAGGTGCATTGAATTAATTTAGTTCCACCACCCCAGTATGAATGAATAAATGAACTTAGAAAGAAAGAATGTTGAAAGAAGATTGAAGAAAGAAGATTGAATGTAATAGTAATTAGTAAATTAAAGTAATTCATTCAATTAAGCTCAATTGGGAGGAACCATATATTAATTGTTAATATGCATTTTTTTTATAATAGCTTAGTACTGTTGTACTGAAAATTCGATATATAAAGTTTGTGTACTACTAACAGCCTTCCTAGGAATGATAACTTCACGTTGAAAACAAAACATTTAATTACCTCAAATCTTTATTTTCCAAAATTACCAGCTTTATTACTATTTTGAAGTAGTACATAGCTACATTATAGGAACCAATCACGAAGTTCTTCCTCAGAAAATAAAGAATCGCCAGATATTAATCCCTTGTCACTAATGAAAATTGCTCTCTTTTTTGCAGCATTTACAATTTTTTTTTTTTTGAGAATTTTATTCCATACTCGTTTGTTTCTTTCATACAGTAATTTTTGACCTGCCGCTTTCATGCGATTACCAGGTTTCGTTTTAGCAAAATTGTTTTATCATTTTCTTCAACATAATTACAAATTGTTCATTTACATATATTGATAAAAAATTATAATTTTCCAATTTTTTAAGTTTTGTGAACTTAAATCTGTGGTCACAACCCGTAACAGCCAAACTCGAGTTAGGACACAATTGAGTTATTAGCATCATCGTATTCAGCGTATCTAAATGTATTTGCTCTACATTTTGCATGTTTGTATCTCTTCTAGGAAAGCAATTAATCTTAAAAAACCTAATAGTTTAAGTTATTTTCCTAAATGACTGTTTTGGCATAACTGCTTAAGTCAATTTAGGATTACAACAAATATAAACATTATTTTTTCATCATTGCCTAAATCAACTTAAGTCGTTAATCCAAAAAAAAAATAAAGAAACAATTTTATTTTCCTAACTTGAGTTAAGCTCTTATTTCGAATTATAATTTCGTTTTTTGATAAACATAAATTGAGTTAAGGTCTTTCTCCAAACAAAAAAAATTTTATTTAATCTGGAATAATAGCCTAACTCAACTTGAACTTTTTGACTATCTTTCGTTCAACAATTCATAAGAGCCTAAGTGTCTTTTTCGATAATATCTTTTGACTGCGAGAATAAACAACTATTTTTTGTTAACAAGTAAGTAAAGAAATTCGTTTCCTTGGAATCTGTAGCAAAGTTTTCCAAAAAACACCTTCTCCTGATTTTCAGTGAAGATTCAAAACTTTAAACTCCTGTACTGGAAATATTGAAAAACAGACTTAGGCTGTTATGTATTATGACCACAGAAATATCTTTAATGTTCCATATCTTTAATGTAAACAGCATATTTAATTATGATCTAAATATTTCGTTAGATATATATTCTCATGGAGATTAATAATAAATTCCCATTAACCTAATGTTTGATTAACTGAGAACTTCCTTAATCATCGTAAATCAAATATTTTCATATCGATATCATAAGAATTTCGCAACTGATACAGCAAACTTATGTTTTTATGACAGAGGGGAAGGAAACACCATTAGCCGTTTAATCACCTCCAACATGAGGGGAGAGACACATATCCGATGGTCATAGCCATCAGCCATGGGTTTGAATGAATTCCTTGTGATTTAAATACTCATAAATCAAACAACTAACGCCATTGACCATCTAATAGACATGGGGACCCCCATCGCAAGCAACGTCATAAATATCATCGTTACCCCGGTTGATATTATTATTAGCATTATTAGCAACATTATTGACACACAATAAACAATAATGAATGACCACTCCACACCAGCGACAGATATACTCGTATTGTGAGAAAGACGTTTAGGGTTTTGGGGGCAAATATGACTGTTACCCATTCCTAATGAAATTCATAAACTTCCCGTCACATAACGAGTGTATCGAACTGCATATCTGGTGAAACTTTTAGTAATCGTAAACAAATACTTATTTTTTATGATCGCAATAATCGGACTGATTTTATAGCCGCGTAAATGAAACTCATTGTATACATAGAAAAAGAGATTTTAGAAATGTTATAATACAACGAAGGAAGGAGACAATGTTATAGTATTTCGTTCGATAAAAGCTGATTGACATTACAACTTCTATGTTTGGCTAAACTCGCTTAAACTTTTCACTTCTATCTCCATTAGAGTGTTCAAAGTTGAAACCAGTATATATTGGACGGAACCCGTATGCCGGTTTTTTGGTTTGTTGTCAAAATCACCATTTTCCGATAACCAATTAAGCCAGTTTTTCGTATTGGTTTACTGATTTTTGAAAGCCTACAAAAGTACCTTACAAATGCTTATCTCTTATGTGCTTACTTTTAGTGTTGAAATTCTTTCAAAAATTAAAAAAAAACTAAAATTTTTAATCCATCAAAACAATCGAAAAAGTGATACCGATCCATTCGGTATGATAAATTTACTGATTACACATCCATCCGAAGAATTAAAGTTGTACATCAAATTGTATGGCAAAAATTTAACGGAAGGAAGCGCCTAAGTTGTCAAGTATCTTTTGACCCAATGCATTTCACTATTGAGCGATGTCTGCTCGTCCGTCTAGCTGATTTACGGGTATACACGACAACTGCCGCAAATTTTCATGGAGTAAATCGTAGCCGGAATCGCAAATTGATTATATCGATCAACCTCTTCAAGTTTTTCGAAATTCAATTATTTCCCTGCAACTCTTAATTTACTGACTTCTGTAACCTGATTTTTGGTTCAGTGCAGTGCTGCGTAAGGATCATTAAAATTTGAGAAGATCAATCGATTAACAATGTCACTCTAATGGCGGGCTTACCCCACATATTCTTAGCTTTATATCTTTTAAGCAGAATCCTGTCAAATTTTGCGCACAGCAGGTGTTTGATAAACCTAGTTCTGAAAATGAAAATGAAATGCTGTGGGCTTTCTCTTCTGGTACTAACCATACAAATGGCAAATTTAACCCATATAACAGTGGGTTTATATCTATTGTTCCATTGCAAAAAGTTCTGCCAAATTTAGTACACGTTAAGTACAGGCTGGCGCATAAATCGCGCTTTGTCAACTGTTAACTGCCAATGGGGGACTGTTATTTAAAAATGCTGAAGGAGTTTTTTATCCAGAACTGCGCCGAAGACGTATCCGTTTCAACAAAATTTGATTCCAGCAAGTTAGAGCAACTGCAACTGCAACTGTGGAGAAGCTCCAACGAAAATCCATTGACAAACTAATATCCAGAAACTCCAATTTCTGCTGGCCGCCAAGGTTACCAGAACTGACGGCACCACTCTTTTCTTTATGGGGTTAACTAAGAGTGGTGCGGTCAGTTCTGGTGACCTTGGCGGCCAGCAGAAATTGGAGTTTCTGGATAGTCGCGTGTAGCAAATAATTAGGTTAAATAGGAAATAATTAAACCAAGGAAAAACAACATTCCATAAGCTAATTTTCGCCAAATAGGTTTTATTTGCTCTCATCGAACAATAGGTCTACTTTAACGGCCCATGATTTTGCGGCCTTGTACATTGATTACTCTATTAATGAATCTCATACGAGCACTATACGGAGTGCGTCATAAACACGTTCAAAACTCTAATTTGAAATGATTGTCACATTCTCTTAAACACACCCAATGAAGAATACACCATCTTCCTTTTGTTCGACATGAGATTAAATTCGTCGTCTTTTGATCTTTCCATCCGCCTCATAATTCATTCAAACTCTGATGTGTTTTATCCCAAATTTTCGGCATTAGATTGCCTTTTAACACTGTGTGTTGTGTCTGTGCGTAAAATAATGTCTTTATGTTTTTATAGGGAAACAAAATAATAAAATTAAGCTTTTTTTTCTGCAGCTCAATGATGACCGAATGTTAGATACAGTATGGTTTCGCCATTGAAGGCGTGAATTTAACATAAGAAATTTATGGATCTCATAAAAAGACAGACGACGTCAGCGACAAAGACCACGTAGCTCAATGTAATGTCACTGTGATTTCGGCGGTTAAACTACAAAAGAAATATAATATGAATTATAATCAGACTGACATATGTTCTTTGTTAACGCTTCAGTTGTGTGTTGAGATTCGAAATTCGAGAAATTTCCGCGAACTCAATTTAAGTTTAATCACAAACGGAAAGTGTTCAGTTATGGTTGTGATTGTGAAAGCGAATGCGGGCCAAACGGGTATTGTATGCAGCACTTAATTTCGATGGTCACGTGCTATAGAAATAAAGCACACGCAATGTTGGTAAAATTTACGATTTTATATAAAACCTTATGTCATAATTATATCCCAGCAAAAGAAGTGGAAGCGCTTCAAAAAGATTTACATTTTTATCATTTCTAAGGATGCAAGCCATGCATATATACTGCTTCCAATTAAAAATTTTTAAGCTACATTGATTGGTTTGTCATTTATATTTCCTAACAATTAGCATGAAATACTCCAAAATTTATTTCTTAGAGGACACAATAAGCTCGGAAGATAATTAAAGAAGCCTTAAAGAAGCTCTATTTAAAGTAGATGTGATGCAAATTTCATATCGTTGGTTGCAATTTTTCATTATTCAAAAGAATTGCTTTTTGTTCCAGAAAAGAGGCATTTTCGGGATTTCATTGAGCTGTTATCTCCAAATTTCGCACCAAATTTACTTCTTTGGACATAAAACCATCGACTCGCATGCATAGAGTGTGTACCGAAGAAAATATTGCAGCTGTAGCGACCAGTGTTAATGGCGATCGTGAAATGTGCACCATTTTTGTGGAAAGTTTTAACTGTTTTTATGCGCTCTTCGGTCGTTAAACGATTCATATTCGTAAATGGCAATATTTTCAGTAAATAAATAACGCTTCAGATGATAGACATTTAACAGCTGACAGCCTTGCCAGACCAGCGGCAATCGGTGTGTGCTGTAACGGTGCGAAATGTGCTATAATGATTGCGGTTATAATGATCGAGTTGTACGGAAAAATCGATTATAAGCCAAAGTAATACAATGTTGCGCGTCTGGTTTGCTGATGAATATGTTACAGAAGAACCAGATTTTTGAATTACGGTAAAATATTGAGTGAATAAATATTTTGAAAGAAATTAACTTTTCTACATTTTGTATAAGTCGTTTTCACAGATGAAAGTAAATTTAATCTACACGGCTCAGACGGAAGGACTTTTGTTCGGTGCAAGCTCAAAACTGAATTTCAACAAGAAATATTCGCGCGAATGTAAAACAAGGAGGAGGTTATGCTATAGTTTGGAGATATATGTCAAATCCTGGTGTTGGTAATTTACATTTCATCGATGGGTATATGAACAAATATGTTTATCTAGACATTTTGAAGGAAAATGTGAAACACAGCGCAGAGAAACTGGGGATATTATGGGAATTAATGAATCAAATCACATTTTTGCAGTTCCAAAGCTCTGGTTAGTTCACCATTACCATCTCCCCCACAGTCGCCTGATGTGAATCCTACATAGTATTTATGGGATAAATTGGATTGAAGAGTGTTTAAAAACATATACAATGACTTAAATGAATTAAGGGAAGTCTTACAAAATGAATGGAGTAGGATAGATCCGGAAGTTTTGAGCTACATTGATTAAATCAATACAGAATAGATTAAAAAAAGTCATTGAATCAAAAGGCTATGCGACAGAATATTAAAATACGACCTTTTCTAAAATTTCGATAAAAAAAAATTAATAGAAAGTTAATCCGATTAAGCGTTTGAACTAACATATGGAATACGAGTATGTTTTGTTTTTTTTTTTTAAATCTTTGCTTTTTTCATACAATTATTAAATAGATGTGTATCATTTTAATAAAAAAAAAAAATATAAAAAAATAAAATTATAAAGATTTAGTTTCATTTTGTACATATGAAAGAAATTAGTAGGAATGTCCGATTTGTTGCTTGAACCACTGTATATGCTGGACATTATTCTCTCTAGCCTACGATGTTAAAATACCAGCTCTTCAATTACATATTTTTTTCCTTCTATCCCTGTCCGGTGAGAGATGTTCATACATACAGTCCATATTGCAACACGCAGGTCAGAAATGTCTAACTCTGTAATTTCCACTTATTATGGCGACGAAAATTAAGCTTTGGCTAGACAAATAAAGACTCCACTTTTGCTATTTAGTCCTGTAGAATAATACACCAAATATGCGTACTAAATGGCTTAAAACTAACAAATGTTTCGATAATTTTGAGTATATAATTTATAATGTAGTATGTGAGTGTAATTTCTCTAAGTGTATATTCTAGAAAGATCATCAAAACCACTCCCAGAATATTCAAGTATGATATATGTATATAATGTCTTTCACTCATATCGTAGCATTTTCTAGAATAAGTCTTTTTAGTATAAACAGATCAACTTTGTACGTTTGGATGAATTAATAAAGTTGAGGTTGATGTGGAAATACGTTCCACGATACCAAAATAAGGAGTTATGTTTGTTTTACAAAATCGTTTATATCACCATTTTAGCATGGATTTTATACAGGTAGATTTACCACAAAATTTAACCATTTTCACAGAATATAGTATTTCATTGCTTGGACATCAAGTTGAAACCGTTTACACCGCTTTCGTCAAAGCATTTGATACTTTGTGCTCATAGTATACTTTGTGCTAAGTTGCAATCTATGGGATTTCATTCTATGATATTAAAGTGGTTAAAATCGTATTTATCAAATAGAATATGCAAAGTCGTTATTAGTGGTTATGAATCTCTTCCATATTTCCAAACATCTGGCGTGCTGCAGGCCAGTGTTTTAAGACCTTTGTTGTTTAATTTATTTATAACTAGTACAGGGTGGTGCAATAGAATGTGCATATTTAAAAAATAGATTAAAAAATAAATACAGAATGTATGGTTAAAACAAATCTAAGGCATTGTAGAGTAATAAATGGAGTTTATTTTTTAAAAATAACATCATCTAAATGGTGACCCTCTCTACGATGGCACTCCTCTAACCGCAAACGAAAATTATTGAAAACTTTCTTCAGTAATACTGGTGTAATGGCTGCCATTTCACCACAAATATTCTCCTTGAGCTGAACGATGTTTCTTGGATTATTACTGTAGACTTTGTGTTTGAGGTATCCCCATAAAAAAAAAGTCAAGAGGCGTCAAGTCTGGACTACGTGTGGGGCATGGAATATCACCTCTTTTCGAAATCAGTCTGTCAGGGAACATCTGCTTCACCACCGCCATGGAGTCATTTGATGTGTGACAGGTAGCTCCATCTTGTTGGAACCAAGTTCTGGAATTCACTATTCTTGGACTTTCAATTTTTGGAGCCAAAACTCCGTCCAACATCTCAACATAACGTTCCGTATTAACCGTGACGTTTTGGCCCCGCGCATTTTTGAAGAAAAAAGGACCAATTATTTCTCTGCCAGAGATTGCTGCCCATACTGTCACTTTAGGACTATGCAATGGTTTCTGGTGTTTGATTTTGGGATTTTCAGTGTTCCAGTAACAACAATTTTGACGGTTTACGAACCCATTCATAAGGAAATGAGCCTCGTCAGAGAAAAAAATCGGAAAATCGATTAAGCATTTCATTAGCAAATGCGAGCCTTGCTATGAAGTCAGACTCTTTCAATTCTTGTGTTAATTGCAGCTTATATGGATGCAGTTTAAGATCCAATGTTAAAATTCGTTGCAAACTTCGTCTCGATTATTGTAAGACGGACGATCTCTTGCGCGTCGACATTTGTGGATTTCCTCGTACTGACTCCATAACTCTCTCAACATTGTCTTCGATCCTAGATGTTCTTGGGCGACCATTTGTAAATGTATCAATATTTCATTTTCAAAGTCTCGTAATCCAATTCAACTGGTTTTCAAAATTGGTGATTACAGGCTCCTCAATGGATTTAGGCGTTGTTTTTTATGCCGCGCTGGCTTTCACCTCGCATATAAATTATATTATCCTTAAAGTTTATTCTATATTAGCGTATATTAGAAGAAATTGTTCCGGTTTCACTCATCCACATACTTTAAAAATAGTGTATACTTCCTATGTAAGATCAAAGTTGGAATATGCCTCTATTGTCTGGAGTCCCCTTTGCCAAGTCAATATATCAGACATAGAAAGAATTTAGCGGGTCCTTCTGAAATTTACTCTCTCTTCAATTAACTTTGGTGATTTTGTGCCTTCTTATACTTCCAGATGCTGGTTACTGGACTTACAGCCATTGCAATATCGCCGTATTTATCATACCTTGTTATTCTTATCCTATGCATATAATAGCCGGTGTAATTGATTGTTCTGAATTATTGTCGCTTATATTGTTTTACATTCTGCCAAGATCACTCAGATATCATTATATATTTAATGTTAAGGGTGTCCCAAAAAGAACGCAAGATTTAAATGACTGATGCAGCAATTGAATTGTTTCTCTGGCTGTATTACATGTGGCGCCGTCTTGTTGAAACCACATGCCCTCCACATTCATTTCTTCAATTCTAGGCAACGAAAAAACTGGTAATCATTTCACAATACCGAACACCATTGACAGTTTGCGCTTGACATGCCTCATTTTGATTAAAAAAGGTCCAATGATTCCTCCAGCCTAAAATCCCCATCACACAGTGACACGTTGAGGATGCATTTGCTTCTCGTGAATCACTCGAGGATTTTCCTCACCCTAAATGTGACAATTCTGCCTATTGACGAAGCCATCAAGATGGAAATGGGCCTCGTCACTGAAGATGATTTTATCGGCAAAATCAGTATTTTCATATTGTCTCTCCAATACCCAATTAACGAACTACCTTCGCTGGTCATGCCCAGCTGGCTTCAGTTCCTGAGTTAATTGAACTTTGTATGCATGAAGATGCAAATCTTTCGCCAAAATTCGCTGCATAGTGGATTTGGAGACACCAATTTGCTGAGCTCGGTGTCGAATTCAGGTGGATGGAGTTTGAGCGACATCATCATGTACAGCTGCGACATTTTCGGTCGATCGACCTGGTCGAAGGTGCGTTGTTGTCTTTGCATCACTAACAGACCCAGTTTTGGCAAATTTATCCATTAATCTCTTTACAGTTGACTCTTTTGGAGCATTATTGCTCAAATTGATCGCAATTTCCGCATAACTTTAACCGTTTTGGTAAAACAATTTTACAATGAGAATGCGTTGTTCATTCGTGTAGCGCTCCATTTTTACTAACCTCGTATCATCTACTAGCAAATAATAACAATTGTTCAAATGTCAAACAATGACACTTCGAATGGCCCCAAATTTAAATCTTGCGTTCTTGTTGGAACACCCTTTAACACGCCATTCCCGAAATTATGCCCAGCATAGTGCTTTGAATCGCGGATTTATTGAATTCAATATTCTGAATGGGATTGCAAGACATGAATACCCAATTCAACACCTAGAATTTTGTATGCCTAGAAATAACTTTAAACTGTTCCTTTTTAGATATTTAGAATAAACTACATACTATTGAAATATGTTATGTCAATTCTTAGTCTGAAAGGATTTATATATTCATAGACGTAAATGTATGAAATGAAATGAAAAACAAAAATGTGTTCCAAAACTTTTATGAACTTAATCGATTTATTTTCCTCCACCAGTTGTCAAAAGCCATGCATGATTTTAATAGAACATCCTTATCAGAAAAGTTTTTGAAAAGTTATAAGCGGCGGTAAATTATCTCTTTATTTTGTGGTATGTTTCTTTTGAATTTGATATAATTGTGGGAATCTTTAGAGACAAACAGAGATATGAGTACTTTAACATGCAGTTTTCTTCAGTCAAAGCTAAAACCAAAAGAAAATTGTACTCTTTGCTTAATATGGTATAGACGGTAGTTGTTATTCAACTTTCTTGTACAAAATGCTTAAATCACTATAAAACATGCACGCAATGTACTCACACACCTGCAGGGGCTAAGAGAAGATAGGCCTTCTCTGCACAAATAGGATAGTTGTAGCAGATTTTCCACTGCAAACGTTCCACAAAATTGATTACTGCCCTAAATGGGGTCAACAAATGGTTCTGGCTTAATATCCCCATTTGAATCAGTACTTAAAGAATAAATGAAGCAACATTGTAAATTACTGCACTTAATTAATTATTAATTATTTATTAATTATGGAGAATTCATTGAATTTTCCCATATCGGTTCATCCACATATGAGGCACTATAAGGAAAGCGACAAAGCCTAACATTTTCATTCGCAGTGATAACTTGTAAAAATAACAAAAAAAAAAAAAAAAACACTCCTTGCATTTTATGAATGCGATATGGGAGAACATCTCACATTCAGGGACTTATACTTTAACAGCAATTCAAAACGCCGCAGTTTGAGAACATTTAAAAGACTGGCCGAATACTCGGCTACACATCGAGATAATTGCCGCTCAAATAATGATAGGTGACCACCGATCAGAAATGCGAGTTGAACCTCCGATCATGCGAGTGATAGTCATTCGTACCAACTATCGCATCACGAATATTAAAAAATGCCTGGCAGAATTTAATAACATAAGTATAAGATTATTTTTTTAATCATAGTTTTTCTTTTTTTTAAATCGAATAAAACATTCAAATTTTTTATTGGAATCGATAAATTGGTCTTTGCCATTTAATGTTTAGAGATAATTTCATGTAAATGTTGTCCGCGGCTCCATGTCAAAAGGTCCATTCGGAAGATCCAATTTTTCGTCACTTTTTCGAGCATTTCGGCCTGTATTGCACGAATAAATGTTACCCTGTAAGGTCTCAATAGTATTCGGCTTGTCCACATATACTAACGACTTGACGTAATCCCACAAGAAATAATCAAGAGGCGGAAGATCTTCGGGGCCAACTCACAGGGCCGAATCGAGAGATAAGCTGTTCACCAAATTCATCCCTCAACATATCCATTGTTTCACGAGCAGTGCGACATGTTACACCGTCCTGATAAAACCACATGTCAACCGAATTAAACTCAGTCAATTGAGGCAAAAAAAAATCGCGTATCATGGCTCGATATCGTTCGCTTTTGACGGTAACGTTTCTTCCACAGTCGTCTTTAAAGAAAAATGGACCGATGATGCCACCAGGCCATAAACCACAACAGACTGTCGTTTTTTCGGGATGCATCGGTAATTCATATATGGCATGTGGCTGTTCATCACTCCAGATGCGGCAATTCTTTCCGTTCAGCAAGAAATGAGCCTCATCGCTGAACACAATTTTTCGATAAAACAGAGGATTTTCATTGTGCTTTTGTAAGGCCCAAAAATTAGACGTTGTGGTAGGTCATTCGTCATTCCATGATGAAATAGCAGAGTACACTGTACACTTTTCACTTTGACAGACGACGTTTGGACGCCATTACCAACCAGTGCTGCTAACCTGAAAAACTTAAATCTTAAAAAATCACCATATACATATATAACGATAGATATGAACCTGGGAAAGTATAAGATGAAATAGATTATTTGTATGCCATAAAGGCTGAGTTTAGCTTTCCTCCATATAATCTAATTTATAGGCAGCTATTTTTTACAACGTTGTTGATTAGACTATGTACATTTTACTATTCATAGATTAAAGTTTCTTAAAATTACGTAAATTACATGTATAATCATGTAAATTAAGTGGATAATTCTATTTAAGATATCAGAAAGGATACTATTGGTCTATTTTTTTAAATTTTATGAAGTATTATTGAAAAATGCATTAGGAGAAAACTTAGGCTGCTGCTGTTTACCTACATACGATATAATCACAGGGAAATAACTAAATTTCGAAAATTCGATCGATGTTGATGGGACGCGCCACTGCGATCTGGAGTAATATTAGATTATGCCAAGTTTTGAGGAGTTCCAAAAAGATTTATGACAGATATTCTTTCCACCAGCCAGATGTCTGAATATCACTTAACCAACTTGAAAAGTCATGGAACAAATTTGGTTAAACAATTACTTACCATGAACAAACATTAGCATTTGTGCTAATGAGGGGCGAAGGGTCGATTGGTGTTAGCGTTTGGAGAGAGTTCCTTCCTAAATCCTAATACAATTTCTCGTTGTACGAGAACCACAAAACAGGTCAAATCTGCCTTTACCAAAGATACAGTCCACATCGTAACAACCATAACTTCGCTGAAGGTCGATTGGAGTCCACGTCAACTATCATCAAACTCTCTCCAAAAGCTAACACCAATCGACTCTTCCCCCCTAGCACAAACGCTAATGTTTGTTCAATACAAAAACGCTTCGTTCCAGTTTAAATTTTTTTTTCCAAACTGCGGCAAAATTATATCGATTCCTTTTTTTTATTTTCATCGTGATAACTCACGCTATAAGAAAGATTCATAAAATTTCGCTTTTTCTTCAGATTATTTTTCCTACTCGATCAAATTTTTACTAATTTTTGACTCTTCGCCATTCATTCTTTCTGTCGAAGCGATTTTTGGCAATTGTGTGTTCATAGTTTAGACTAAGTCGCAAATGTTTTTCAATTCTGTCTTCTAAATAGCACAAAAAATATCACAATTTGGTTTATAAAATGAGATATTGTAAAGTGTTTTGTACTACCATCAAAATATGTTTCTTTTTTATTTTTGTTTTTTTTTTTTTGTTTAACCATTTGATCAAATCTCTATATTTGGTGTCCTCTGCCTGCACCGAAACAAATTAAAATCAGTAACAGCTTTGAGGTTTCATGTCGTTGGCTTAAGAACTTAGTAGAAAATGCTGTTTATTTTTCACTGAAAATGTTATTTCTAAGGATTTTTTAGCAACCACAACGCCTAATTAGACAATCCGTATGAATATATAAAAATTGTAATAGATTCGTTCGCATTTACCAACTACCGCCCATATTGATTTTAGTTAATGAATTACTGGTAAAAATATTTGAATATTTGAGTTCGCAAACATGAAAAAAATTGGTCACCGTTATGTAATTCAATATTTCCATTTGAAAGGTCTCCGTTCAAACAATATTAAAGCCGATGTATATTCTACTCTGGGAGAGTTTGGTCCTTCATTTACGACTGTAAAATATTGGGTAGCAGAATTTAAGCGAGGTCGTACGAGCTGCCAAAAACAACACACACAAAATTCTACAAAATAGTATTGGATACATGATAGTCGGCTGAAGGTGGGTGAAATGAAATGCATTTCAAAAAATTCTATGCATAGTATTTTAAACGAAGATTTGAAGATGTGAATGCTATGCGCAAAATGGATGCCACGCTTGCTTTCAATGGACCAAAAACAGCACCGTGAAGATGTTTCAGTAGAGTGTTTCGCAATGTTTCACCGCAATGAAGGCAAATTTTTGCCGTGATTTATAACCATGGATGAGACATGGGTCCAGAACTTTTCAACAGAGACAAAGGAACAGTCAAAGCAGTGAACGGTAATGGAAGAATCGTGTGTATAGAAGGCAGAGATAGATTCCATTTGCAAGCAAGGTTATGGCGTCTGTTTTTGGGTTGCGCATGGGACTATTTTTATTGAATATCTTTAGAAAGGAAATAGCCATCAACGGTGAACATTGTGCTAATGGAAATAGAAAAAACCCGTATTTGCTAAAAAAAAGTATTGTTTAATCAAGACAATACTCCAGTTCACACATCCAACTATTGCGATGGCCAAAATTAATCAATGAAAGGCAGATTTAACTTTCTCTGAAAATTTTCTATTTTAAAACTTGAAAAAATGGGTCGGTAGTAAAAGATTTGTCAACAATGAAGAGGTGGAGTATGCGGTTGATTGTTATTTTAAGGAGTTTGGTAGTTGTAACTGTAAACAGGGTATATAAGTTATTGAATATCGCTGGGAAAAGCTCATCGATCTAAAGGAGATTATATTGAAAAATATGGAAAATGTTTTCCAACTATTTTGTATTGTCTTTGTTAGGTCGGCTGGTTTTCGGGCCGAGCTCTTTTGCCAGCATTGGAAAATAAGAAGGCCACTGTTGAAAGCGCCGCGTCAGCGCTACCTCTGAGTTAATCTAAGAAATGTAAAGAAACTGATTGAAAGCGATTGAAATGTGTGCATTCAGAGGAATAATCTGTGCTTAAGAAAAATAAATAATTGCAATGATTTACACAACAGTAACACGAGAAGAAACTTTTGAACAAAACAAGGCAAAATGGCGAAAAGACGAAAATGATGTAGTGACATGTTAACCACATTTCATGCAAACATACAGATCTGCCGTTCATTCATAAGACAGTTACAGCAAATCCAATTTAGCTTCAAATCTTTCAACACCATCGCTTCATGCCACCGCGGCAACACTACAATTTCCATTTTTGCCGCCAACATATCGCAAAATGTTATCTATGCGTTGGACTTGTTGTAGTTGTGATTTGAAAGCAGACTAAGAAACAGCTGCAAATGAAAAGTTTTGTCCATAAATCCTAACTGAATTGAATGAAACTATTTTGATATGTTAAAATCATTCAAACATAAATATGTTTCGACTGTAGCAAATGCACATGTAGACGAGCTTTCCTGTGTAATTCGATTGGAATTGCATCATTTGAAGGTGATTATTAGAAAATACTCTCAGAAGAAAATAATCGGCAGTATTTGCTGATACTAATGAGTGGCAAGACGCAGAGTGAATCGTGTGCTAGAGGATTATGAACATGGAGTTATATAGCCTCGAATATTTGAAAAGCTTTGTGTGATAGAAACAACCTTGAAGTTATTATTTGCGTGGGAAGCGTACTCAACAGTAAGGCTATACGATGCAATCAAAGTAAGAAACTTTGGTGAGCAGTAAATTTTTGAGACTAAAATTTTCCAACTGAACAAATATTTATTGAATTTTAGCAGACAAGTATGCAAACAGCCAGTATTAAAGCCAATATTGAAAGATATTCCGAAGAAATTATTGGAATTTTTCACTAAAATGAGGGTCGGAAATTTTTTCAAAATATGAAACGACTATTTTTACTACCCGATATGAATTTTTTTATATAGCGTTATTCATTTAGTGGTTTTGAAACCGCCGGTCTGGCAAAGCTGCCACCTGTTAAATACCTGTCATCTCAACTATTATTTATTTAGTAAACGATTTGCCATTTGCCATCGTTTAACAATCGGATAATGCGTAAAAATAGTTATAACTTACTACAAAAGTGGTGATTCAAACGTGGGCGCTTCTTGTGCATAACGTGTGATTATAGTTGTCATAACTATAACTCCTGTGTAAGGAATTATTTACATTATAAAGAAATTTGAAGAAAATGGAAGCGTTACAGTTGTGGTCAGGCCTGTGCATCATCGCAATGTAAGCATTAAAAGTGGGGCGAATAATCCGAATTTCAATTCAGAGCACTATGACCGTATGATAACCGACTTTTTTTTGGCCTGCAATGAACTGGATGGTACGGGATTTCAACAAAACGGTGCCACGAGCCACACAACATGACCAATTTTGGCTTTATTGCATGAGAGGTTTCCAAAAAGCGTAATTTTATGTTATAGCGACGTCAATTGGCGACCAAGACCATGCGATTAGATGCTGGTAGCCGTGTTCACGGGGATAATCCCCAAACGTTTAAGCATTTGAAAACCAATATTCGTCGAGTTATCGCCCAGATTTATAGTAGTTATAATGTCTGCCAGCCAGATAGACAGACGCACATCGTTCATTCGACTTAAAGAGTCATGAAACATATTCAGTCAAAAGATATTTAGTGCTATAAATGCTTCCTTCAGGATGTTATAGACTGGAATTTCTTTAGCGGTTGCCATATCGAATGATATATATTTTCATTCAGATGAAAGTATGAAAACATTTGTTTTATATTTGGACGATTGAATCTTACAAAATTTGCTATAAATTTTTGTCAAATTAATAAATTTTTTTCGTATTAATAAATAAATTTACTAATTGAAATTTATTGCTATAATTGATTTCGTCCAATTACAGTCCTAAACTGGAGTGTGAAGAAAATATTAGCGTTGCCGGTAAGCTAGCATACCGATACACCGAAATGACTCAATTTTATTGAAATAGATTTTATTTTGAAATACCTGGATTTTATTTCGTCTCGTTTAAAATGCTATGTTTGAAATATTATCACAAGATTCTTCAGGTTAACAGTTTGAAGTTTACTTCAGGTACACCACGAAAAATATGTTGCAATTTGGTTATTACTAAGTTCTGCTTTCCTTAAAGCTTCATGAACTGGAGAAAAGATGATACTAACAAACATATAATGTGAACATTCGTTTTGAAACCCTTGAAAGGTTCTAAAGTTTACCTCTTTTTTTCTACGACTGTCACATTGAAAATGGAACAGCTTTATAAATTGTTAGATTACAATTCCGCAGCACTGTCATACACTAAGCCCAAAAAAATAACAACTATCTGTCAAAGATTGCAATACTCCGTTCAAATAATTTTGATCAGAATTTCTGCTTACATTCTCCACTGTTTCGCACTACGATATTTTCTTGCAATTTTCAGTTAATATTTTGTATTATTTAAAAAATTTACTTATAATCTGCTCTCATATAAAACATCATTTTATTAGTTAGAAGACCAAAGACAAATTATTGGAGAACTTTTCAGAAGACCATCCTGCAGCTTTGCTGTTTCTATAACGAGCTAATCTTTCCGCCTTTAACTATATTTTGTGATGGGCATTATAAGCGCATTTGATTAGCTTTGTGAGCAAATGCTCTGTCATACAATCAATCATATCATACAATAATTCAATAACAATCAAGCTCAATCATACAATAATTCTTAAAATTAAAGATAACCATAATTCCATAGTTTTATTGAACAATTTTATGGCGCCACCTCTCCTCTCCCCGCTCGACCGTTTGAAGGAATCTGACTTTTCCGCAACCAACATTTTCCAAAACGGAAAACAATCACAGCTTTCCATTGGGGAGGACCTTGTTCAATACAATGTACGAGTACATAATATTACAGCAACATTTTGTGTATGTTCATGATTTCGCTTCAATTGTTCACAATCTATAGGTATACTTGCCGCTCATGCCAATATTCATCGCCGCTGATATATAAAGAAATCATCGCCTTCTGTCTTTTTGCAGTTTTCAAAACCATTATGGTCAAATCATCTACTTCTACAAATAGTTGTACAGGACTGTACCAGGCAAAACCAATGAAGGAATATCCTGTAATGGTCATTGTATTTACGGATATGCACGTATGCTTTTGCCGCAGGCAATTAATCATGTCAACATATTGTACAAAATGAAATGATAACCAAAGCCGCTCGAACTGAGTAGACTTCAGCTACAGAACCATACTATTGTGTGGAAAGAAACATCTTGAGGTTAGGAAATCTTTCCACACTGATGTTATGCAAAGATTATATTTTCTAGAAAAACTATTAATATCTTTATAAACGTCTATTAAAAATGGATTTTTGTCTACACAATACAAACATTTATCACCGAGTGTACGGCATAGGACCTCATGGACAACAGTTCTTCTATTTTTTACGTTTAAGTTTCTTGTGTGAATTAACGGCTTCGTATTGAGGAACTCATTATATGGAATAGATAATTTGCTGCAAATTACATTTCTTTTGTGTTGTTTCCCGATTGTCTGTCTGTCTTACGTAGAAACCAAGTCATGCAAGTGCCGCGTTAATGGTTAAGTCATTCCTATGACCGTATAAAGAAAAACTACAACCTGGAAAACTTACAAACTGTGGCAAAGCAATCACAATATGTGAATTCACAAAGTGAATGTGTTGCATGCTCTACTTTTGTTTTCATCTTGTTAGCTTTTTTGCAGGGATATCGTTTGTGGTGGTTGCTAACGATGATGAAAAAAATTGGCCGTCTAAAAGCATCAGAAAGACTGACAATGTCTTAGATTCCATAAGTTGGAAAGACATTAACAGCAACTACAATAGTCGCACCACATAATATACAGTGCATTATTTGTTCTTGCGAGGGTAGGCTAATAACTTCGTACGTTATGACATCTAAAAGCAATAATATATCTCTCGGAAATTTCTAGCGCCGACTATTTTCCCTCGGGGTGTACGGGCAGGCATGGGAATTGCATGTCTATATCACATGATTGACGTTCATCGTCTCCGAGTGGAAGGGGTTTAGAGTTTTTCTCCGTCTCCCATCGGTGAGGACGCTGCATACATGCAATGTAGTATCGAACGTCTACCGCCTGCCTGGGGTTTCCGCACCCGCATTAATGTGAACATTTCCAGTCTGTACTCTTTTTGCTGCAGAGCGATCAACCACGTGAAGTATAGTGTATAAATCGCAATTTAGAAGCAGCTTAGCTGCGCAGCTTCCATCGATGAGTTTGGTAGCGTTGGGATCAGAAGGCTACGAAATCGCCGGTAGAATTTTTGTGCTCGAATGTGGAGTTATATTGCAATCGGGTGCTACAGACCCACATGGTAGCAGAAGTGGTAAGAAAGGCCTTAACTCCGTCAATGGGGATTATGTTCCTTATTAGCATACTTAATTTGGTATCCTCTGCCTGGAAGAAAGGGCAGACAGTTGCTTTAGTTTGCTTCTAAAATTGTTGGCTCCTATTCTTAGACAATCCAAGTTAACTTGGCCATCCCAGAGGGGGGTATTGGCAACCGTATTATAATATTCCTTGGTGTGATTAGCACACCGTGGGTATGGCCTTCACGGTGGAACTCACGTAAAACTCCTGTGGACTCTGACTGAAAATGAGCACAGATTTTCGGACAAACGGACGTAAATCCGTTTTTGTTTTTTATCGAAAGTGGTTTAATTTTTTCTTAGTGTGTACGTTTTTATATGGAAATCGCAAAATAGCGCCATCTTCACATTGTTTTTAATATAAGAAAGTTATTCATTTTTAGAGCGTCAAAAGAACATTTTGTTCTTTTTTTGCAGAAATAAAATCATCATTAGAATGCGATGATTTCTTTTTTAAGTTTTCTTTTTGAACCAATCAGTATTGAATTTTTGGAATTAAAATTGAACATACTTTAAGAATTGGATTTGTTTTATAGTTCCCTCTCTAAATTCTGAAAATTTGTATTATATTTTTCCCTCAAGTTGTAGAATTTCCCAATTTCGATTTTATTTTTTTATTTTTTTCATTCATATCGTTTTTTTATGTTATAAAAATAAAATTTGAGGTAAATTTTAATGTGGACTTTTTGGAAATCTAGCGTACGCGAATATTTCAGTATAAACGGCAACCCTAATCGCACTTGTTATCTCTTCAATGTCTGGTGGTAGTGGTTGGCGCTTTACAAACATCACTGTCCGCAACATTATTTCGCACCATCCAACGTACTTAAGTACAATGACTTTTGTCGGAATCACACTTTCGTCGCTGTTGAACAAACTGTCAATTACTTTTGCCTGAAATGTACTCCATGACGATGGCGAAAACTACAATGAAGACGCCGGTGATGAGGATGACGAAGATGGCCATGGTGGTGTTGAAGCCAATCATGACTTGTTGCCCAAAACCAATGCTCTCGGTACTCTCAACTGTAACAGTTATTACAGCTCAAACCAGATGATTGCACCCTATTATTTCCATCAAAACGCTTACAATCATGCTATACCACAGGAACGTCTATGAATTGTTTGATCATTTTTCCTTTCATCACAGTTTAATAGAATTACAGTGTCTCAGGTTATATGTTTGATAAATGGAAGATCAAAATTTGGTTTGCCATCGTCAGGGATCACAATGAACAATATTATAAAAAAAAATTAATACGCGCTTGATTGTTTCATACCGCAACATCGAGTGAGACACGATTTGGAAGGTTACTGTGACACTTTATATGGGAATTGAAGTAAATATTTAGACAAGTTTGGGTAGAGTGTGTTAAGTATGTGGGTCTGTCCTACCCCATTCTAGTTGATTTGAGAAAACAGAATTACGGAGATGCGTGGCTGATTCAAAACATTGCAAT
>JAHXMU010000160.1:1288992-1334769 GCA_019455685.1 Philornis downsi
TATGTAATCTTTCGTTTTAAAGACAGCTCTAATGTTAGCTATACCACCCTACTGGTCGACGAATTTACCTTTCACACTTTTTTGCAATTTCTTAGCGGAAAAAATAACACGTTGGGTTAAGTTCGTTTCTTTAGCGCTGGTTAAACTACAAAATCATTTAGTCAGCTTAAGCATTGCCCGCATGGCAATAACCAACAATCTATTCATCCATCCATGCTTACAGTTGCCGCCAGTTAACTGCCATACAGATATGACAATATTTAGCATGATTGTGCGTTGTTGATGTTCGTTCGCAAAGTAACACGTATCGCTCGTTGTATGTTTGTTGATGATAATTTCCGACAAGATTTAACACAAAACTGAGCAACTTAATTCATCTTAAACATCGCCATCCACACCACCAACCCTGTCTGTACGTTCATGAATAAAAATTAAATTTAATTCAAGCAGCAGCTACAGCATCGTCGTCATCATCGACAACGGCAAACGTATCAACTGGAAAGAAGCGAGACTGAAATTAAAAACCAAATTCACAAAGTTAACACATTTCAAGAGCGTAATCTTAATGTTGGCATCTACTTTTTCGCCTTTTACGGTATACCCCAAAAAAAGATCTTAACGCTTTAAGGAAAGATGCAGAGCATGAAATACGCTTTAAAGCCAACCTTATGTTTTAACAGCAGTGGTCGGACAGACAGACGGATGGGCATTTTGAGATACGCATAATATGTACAGCAACTTGTAAATGCACTTTAGGATTTTATTGTGTTTTTTTTTTTTTTCTTCGTTATACCACTGCCGTTGCTTGTAAAAATAAACGATATAAGCACATGCGGCGGCACAGTGGAAGAAAATTATTCTTTGTATATCCTCCAACATAGAATTGGCGGTCGCTCCTCACCTTACCGGTGGCTTCTACAAGAGCATCTTAATGTAGTTACCTATAAAATGATCGAACAGAGCTGATATAATAATTATTGTAAATAAAGTCTCAAATGCCATGCAAAAATATGGCATTTTTTATGCTGTTATTTGTAGGTAGAGGGCGCGTCCCCTCATCTGGCAATGCCTCAATGCCTCACCTCACATGATGATGACGATATTTGATGAATTTTATGTCCAGTTAAAGATAGTTTATATTATGACGAATTATTAGCACAGGGTGCCCCAAAAGAAAGTTTATATAGGGTGGCGCATAAGGAACATTAAGAATTGATCAGTGAATACATTTCTTGTTTAAGTCTTTTTTTTCGTCTCTTTACAGAACTAACTAAATAATACTTGGGAAATTTATGATGGGAAGGCTCAGCCCAGAACAAAGAACCAAAGTTGTTCAATTTTACTTTGAAAATTAGCATTCGATTATTTAGATCATATCGAAATTTCTTTCATGTTCGAAATGCTCCTAGCGCTCCAACCATCCATTGGTTCAGCGTTTTGAGCATGAAGGGGTTGTCTATGATCTTCCGCGTGCTGGAAGACCTCGTGCAATTCGAAATGAACTGACCATTTGGTCGAGTGCAAGCAAGTATTGAAGAAAACCCCGAAACTTCCACCAGGCGACGTTCTCAGCAGTTAAAGATGTCTAGGCGGTCTTTGCCAAGAATTTTACATATGTTACATATTTTCCCATATAAGATGCAGTTGGTCCACGAGTTAAAACCAAATGATGCACAAGAACGCATTCAATATAGTCGCCGTTAACGTTACTTATGCGCCACCCTATACATGCTTAGTTTACTGCGTGAATGTATCGAATACGAGCTGCGGAAATGGTATGTTAATCGGTATCTTGACGCTTGGGAATTCAGACGCCATGGAACAATTCTCTGCAACCAACAGTCGTTGAGAAAGCGAAAGTTTTACAAAAACGTTGATCCGGCGACTGTAGTGTGTAAAAAATCAGCAATATTCGAGATTTGCGCCACTTAAATGGTGCGAAAAGGATTCTTCTCTTTCAAATATGGGTCTGAAAGTTTGAAGGTCCCGTTGCAATACTGGAAAAACCAAAATCCGACCGACTAAGCTCACTGAGGCCGCTGAGTGCTTTAATCAGTCTGTTCCCGAACGGCCTGAACATTACAATTCTGGCGCGCACAACGGTTTTAACCGTGCGAAGATCATCATTTTATCTGACTTTTTGCAAAGATCTAAAACGGTACCCTTGAAAAGTTCAATTAGTGTAAGAATTAAAGCACCAGAATGCTAATCAGAGGCTTGACTTCGTAAACCAGGCAATTGAGCTCTTTTTAACGTTTACCAACATCTTGTTTTTGAATAAAGCTCATGTTCATCTTAATGAAGACATAAATAAGCACAAATGGAGATGCTGTATTGCTATGCATCCGAAATGCAAGTATCAGAAATTCCTTCCATATAGGCTGTGGTGTCATAGCGAGGAATTATCCTTCATTTTTTGCAGATGATGTTGATACATATATTAGACAACTTGGGGTTGCCTGAACAGCCAACTTTCCTGGCGATAACCAAAGAACATTGTTCCGGCAAAACGGGCAACACCACACACATCCAATACGTCTCTGTAAAGAACTCGTAAAAATTTCTCCTGGCATATTGATTTCAGTGAGGGCGATACAAATTGGCCACCATGTAAATCAGATCTAAAGTTAACGCCAATAAACTAACATTCCGTTCAATGATTCGAGGAAATACAAAACGAATTCTACATACTTATTTTCAAAATTATCTACATAAACATCTACGAATCTTCTTTTAAGTTTGAAGTTATTTCGTGTAGTTTTATTTGGGTTATATTTCACTTGCTGCAGACGAAACCCGAAAGTTTGAAGTACTTCATTTGTTTAATATTCAAAAGACAAAAATCATTTAAGCGAAAACTAGTGTAGTGTCGTAAAGTCGGACAGACGCTTCAGTCTTTTGCACCTCTTTTCAAATTCCTCACACCAATTTTAAGCAGAATTCTGAATGGATTGTTTTTCCAAAGCGGTTTTAGTTATTCCCTTTTTCATCAACATCAAAATTTTTTTTTTTTTTTTTGAAGACTTACCTGTAAGTCCATTTTAGTGTTCCAGTCATGATCCAGTCAAAGCAATCACTGTAATGATGCGCTTGACTACGTAGATATCGCTGTGCCGTTCATACAACTTACGACTCTTGATTCTACGTGTTCAATCATGGGTCCAACTATCGAAGGCTACCAGAATGAATTCCCTCGTCCCCTTTTTGTTATAACACAGAAAGTCAGGAAAAAAATCACTCTCAGTTCGTTATCGGAGATGCAGCTATTCAATCTGAATTTTCCGAAAATTGGACTGAGAATATCATTCTTTCCTATTTTGTGACATCGTAGGCAAGGGAAAGGCCAAATGTTTCTCCTAACAGTCATAAAACTTATCTTTAGTGTCATCACCTTTGTCAGATGATAAGAATACCTAGCCTTAATATAGCTATAAGCTGGCCAATCCTGTCGCTTACAAGGCGTTCAAGTCTCTTCGTCGCGATGTCGCAAAATTTGAATCGGTCGCTTCTTCCTTATGTCCTTTTTGTCTGCTTAATGACAGTAATGTCCGCTTTCTATTTATCAAGAACACCTGTCAGTCGGGTAGAAGCACCTTTCCAGTAAGCAGTCCGGATGCTTAAAACAGGTAATCTTAAATTACAGTTTTAATAATGTTTTCAGTTGTTATCAACTTTTTGTCTTATTTAAGAAAAAACGGGGTCTTAGGACAAAGCACCTGATCTTAGTTGGGTAGTCCCACAAAAAAATCTGACGGCGTCAAATCGCCTGATTTTGGAGGCCAATCGACGTCTAGAAAATGAGCCGTAAGATAGGCCCAATTACTTATAATGTCGTGAAATCGACAAATTCGGATTATCCACCACACTTTTAATAACCGAAGCGATATTTTCGGCAGCGCGTGCATTGCGCTGGTAAACAGTCGTTACCATACCAGTAACGCATCCAGTCTCTTCAAATTGCTTTATAAACTTGCAAATTCCTAGGACAGTAGGTCGAGTTTAACAACCATAATAACGCCGTAATGCACGAAAAGTGCCCATGTTTGAATCACCACTTATGTAATAAGTTTTAACTATTTTTAGGCGTTCTTTGGTTGGTTAACGATCCACATTTTTGAATTGCAAATATTTCACTAAATAAATAACACTTCAAATGACAGATATGTAACAGCTGGCAGATTTGCCAAATCGGCGGTTTTGAAACCACCAACTAAATAACCCTATATGTACAAAAGTGTGACCTTAATCGGTCGATTTCTGCATTTTATTTGAAATTGAAATACAAAGTAATGGCTTTCTGCATATTACAGATGAATTGTAAGGCTATTGTCGTTTTGATAGCCTTACCCATGGTGTGCCATCACACAGGAGCTGTTTTCTATCATTCTTTTCTTGGTTATATATTCTTTCTTTCTTCTAGCGACAGCAACCGCCCCTTTGGGGTACCCAAACTAATCCCGAAAGGATTAGTCAAACTACCAGAGATTAGAAGTAGGTCCCTTGGAAAAACTTCCTCAGGTCCCACTCCCTCTCTCGGCCAAAGTGCCGTTGTAGTCACTTGGTATGAAGTGAGCTACCTCCAGGTTAGGAGTTGAGGTAATCTAGGAAGACCTCGGATAGACATTAACAGTGTTTTCCAAGCCTGTGCCTTCCTTCAGCAACGCAACCTGAAGCAACGCAAAAGCACTGAAAACACTTTTTCGGGCAACCACAACCAGCACAATGCTCCCACTAGGGGTCCAACACCATTGACCAGGAAGGAATAATGTTCCTTTGGCCCCAGGTCACCCGTGCTACCAGAAGAGAAGAACACTCTGGTCTGGGTTTCGCAGACAAGCTACTCTAGTTTTGCTTTATCATACCTCGCATGGAACTGGTAATCCATAATCTACGGCATAGATTTTCATTGTCCGAGGAGAGAATATCAACACAGCAAAGCACGCCATGCTCCAATCATAGTCTATTAACCATATCTCTCTTTATAACTGCTCATGTTGCCAGCCTGTGTTTTGTTTAACTATGACTCTCCCCTTTACTTGGTTTTCGAAAAACGAGTTCCAAGATCAGTTTGATGTCATATTGTAGTGAATCCCAAGATATAATCCATCTGTTCCTAGGGCGCCTGGCACAAGGCCACACTACTTTGTTTTTGTACGCAAACATCATGCCCTTCGCCGGCTTAATTACAGGATCGGGTAGTGAGGCTTGCGTTTTAGGGGTAAGTGGTACAAAGCGTCCTCGGAAACACCCACTTACCCACAGATGAATTGTTACAGCCTGGAAATCGAATTTCTGAAAACCGGCCAATTTGTATGGATGACTCCAGAACAGGTAAGCTGACACAGTCTATTTTCAATTTCGCCAACGATTTGGGAATGTATTAGACTCTGCCAAATTTTAAGGAATCTCATAAAGATTTACGGCAATTATTGTACCCACCATCCAGCCGGGCAGACAGACATCGTTCAATCGACTTACTTCAAACGCTTCCTTCTGGGTGTTACATTTTCAAATGATTTATACTTTACTCCTCCGGCTGGAAGATATACGAGGTGTGTTTTGAAAAAATAAAATTAATTTTTTTCTACGTACATTCGACTTTCGATTATTATTACTATTTTTTTTTTTTTTTTTTTGTTGTTGATGCACTCACTTCGAAGCACCAACCCCATGACACTTATTCACATATTCAGTCGCATGGCTTAAGTTTTTATATATATCGAAGAAAAATTTTAAAATTTGGCGTATTTTCCTTTTCCTGGTGTCCGTTTTTGTCGCCCACCCAAACACTACTGAGTGGTGCAATCACAAAGCTGTCTAAGTAGTTTCCGAGCACAAAATATTATACAGGGTGGGCCATAAAGGTGTTGGCGGTTTAAATATTCAATTAAAAAAAACTACGAAACATAAAAAAAATATATTTGTATTTTTAAAAAGTAGAAGCATGGGAATTTTTAAGACTTAAAAATAATGTTGTCCAAATGGCTTCCCTCGGCTGCTTGACACTCTTGGAACCGAAGTCGCAAATTTTGGAAAACTCGTTGAAAAGTTGTTCTCGGTATTTTGTTACTTTCCTGAATAATGCTCCTCTCCAACTGCTGTAAACTGGTCGGATTATTCTCGTAGACTACCGATTTGAGGTAGCCCCATAGAAAATAATCGCATGGAGAGAGATCGGGGCTACGTGGGGGCCATTCAATATCCCCCCTTTTCGAAATGAGTTTTCCAGGAAAAACATTTTTCAGCAGCTCTATGGATACCCTAGCCGACATGTGGCCCCATCCTGTTGAAACCACATCCTCGAAGTATTGCCTTGAAGTTCTTGCAAAGCTGGCACCAAAAAGTCTGCTAGCATGTTGCAATAACTGTTCGCTCTAACTGTCATCGCATGCCTTCTTTCGTCCTCAAAAAAGTACGGTCCAATAATACCGGCTGACGTTATCCCAGCCCACACGACAAGCTTAGGGCTGTAAAGTGGACATTCATGCAAGCGTCGGGGGTTAGTCTCGGACCAGAACCGACAATTTTGCTTGTTCACATGGCCATTAAGGTGAAAATTGGCCTCATCGCTAAAAATCACGTTGTTGAAATTGTTGAACCGCTCTAGCATCAAATTGACAAAGTTAAGTCGGTTCTTGGCATCATCGGGTTTTAATTCTTGGACTATCTGAATCTTATAAGCCTTCAAATGCAAATCACGTTTCAAAATTCGTCGTAAAGTTGTCATTTTAACATCCAAAGACTGACTTCTCTTACGTGTTGACTGCTGCGGATTTCGCTGAACTGAAACACGAACACACTCCACAATGTCGGCTGATCTTGCAGAAACTGGGCGACCACGAACCGTAATTGGTACTGTTGAGCTGGTTGTTTCGAACATTCTGATCCATTTTCGTATCACATTGGCGCTTGGAACTTCACTTAAATCGTGTAAACCGTGTTCATGCCGATACAAACGTCGTGCAGTAATCACTGATTTATTGTTTTCGTAATACGCTCGGACACACTGCACTCCCGTGTACGGCTCCATGGCGACTAAATTTCCAGGAAGCGGCGCAGCGAACAACATATCCCCCCGCCACCCCGCGCCACGCGTTACCAAGAAATTGCAGAATTAAATCGCCAAGACTCATATGGCCCACCCTGTATTTCTAACACTATCTAGCGTAACCTGATTGCACTTATACAGCGCGAGATACAGATTGCTAAAGTCATCTATTGTCAAACTAATGGATCTTATATTTAGTTTGAATTAATGTTTAATTAAATTATTGCAAAAAGTTCATTGAACAAGGAAAAAAAGGAAAATTTTTCAAAAAAATAACATACCTTAAACATGTGTGCTGTTATTTTATTTCTCAAAAAAAAAAAAAAAAAAACAAAAAAAAAAAAATATTTATCAGCCAAAAATTCCGTCTCACTGTGTTGTGTTTGAATACCATAAACATCATTTGTGTACTCGTACAGCTTGAACGAGCCATCATCATGCAGCACATACCATTTATGCACGTATTAACATTGTCGTATGTTTTGGTTGTCTCGTTTAAATATGGTTAACATTTTTTGTTTGCTTTTCTTACAGTCAACGGAAAACGCCATCTAAAAGAGACTTCGCTCACCAACAGTCATATATGAGTTTGTGGCCAAAAATCCGAATGAAAAAATAAACTTACCAAATAAGTGAGGCACGTAGCGTTTACTGCGGATTGCCAAAACCGACCTTCTGCTCATGTGACGTTTGCAGCATGCAACAGTCTTGCTGTTAAATATTATTATGTGACGTTGGTGAAGATTCCAAAGAAGTTGTGGTGCCCCGCCGAATAAATTGCGCTTATTTCCATTACAGGCCTGTTGCGAGCTACAAATTGATTTTTGCTTCACTCATGACCATCTTAAAAGATATAATAACAAACCAACTGGAGTAGATCTTCCGTAATTAATCACAAATATTTTTTTCGCCATTGAGAATTTATGGGTCTGATGAAGAAGAGAGAAGGCACTTTTGACTAAAATTAAATTATAGTAAACAGGCAAATGTAATGAAATGGGAAGTGATTTTGCTACAAGAATACCATCTACGAATAGGAAATGAATCTCAATTATGTGCATGTTAGGTTTCTTGTATATGTCTCCTCACCCAGAGTGTTCAAACTGATATCCGAAAAGCGGTAAAGAAAAATTCCAGATTCCGAAAAAATGTATCAAGCGGTTAGTGGAAAAACTTTTTCGGCCAGGAGTCGGATTTTGCGGAAAGCCTACTACGAACTGAGTTTAAACAATCGTAGGCTTATAATAAATAAAGTATAACAGATTGCTTCGCATCTTATGAATAAGTTTTTCAGACTTATTCAACGGGATCTGCAGTTTAACGATGATTTCAAAGATCACAGTTTCAGAAAAATTTATAAGACTTGTCGATTAGCTCAATGTTCGAAGTGTTCATCAGACACATTAAGGTGACAGCAGCTCAAATTAAAGTATCAGAGATTGAACCCACGATCATGCAAACGATAGTCGCGAAAAAAAACCGAAATATTCCCATGAAAATTTACACTTATTCCTTTACGCGAAGGAATGAAGATCTTACAAAGAAGACACAAAAAAAAAAATTAGGAATACGTTTGTTTTTTATATTTCAACTTATAATTCTTCCACTTTTTCTAGCGATATTCAATAGCTTCTATACCCTGTTTACAGTAAGAACTGCCAAACTCCTTAAAATAGCCATCAACCTCAGACTCCATCTCTTGATTGTTGCTGAATCTTTTACCACCGAGACATTTTTCCAAGTTGGAAACAGGAAATAGTCCAAGGAAGCTAAATCTGGAGAATAAGGTGAGTGATCAAGCAATTCGAGGTTTAATTCATGAATTTTAGGCATCGCGAAAGTGGGTTTGTGAACTGGAGCATTTGTATTGATGAAACAACACTTTCTTTTTCGCCAATTGTGTTCTTTTTTTCTGCAATTGTATCACCTAAACACTGCAATAAATTGGCATAATATCTGTGGTCGATGATTTTTTCCTTTCTGAAGATAATCAATAAAAATAATCCCACTCGCATCTCAAAAAAAAAAAAAGAAAGACGCCATGACCTTGCCTGCAGACGGAACCGTCTTCGCCTTTCTTGTGGTGGATCCATCCACGGTTATACATCGACACGAAAATACGGCTTTATTGCGGTGAACATCGCCAAACACTCCACTGAAAATTTTTCACGGCGCTGTTTTTGCTGTATTGAAAGCACGTGCGGCACCCATCTTACGCATAATTTTCACATCTTCAAATCTTCGGTTAATATACGGTATATTGCACTTTCTGGAATGCCTATCATTTTAGCTAGCTCACGCACCTTTACCTGGCATTCATCCAATACCATTTTGCGGATTTTCTTAACCGTGTGTGGTGTGGACACCTCAATTGGTCGATAATTCGTCGTGGTAGCTCGTACGGCCTAGTTCAAACTCTGCTATCCAACATTTTACTGTCATAAACGAAAGAGTAGACTCCCCCGAAGTAGAATCTAGCTCGGCTTTAATATTGGTTGGACTGGGACCTTTGAAATGGAAATATTGTATTCCATCACATTGACCAATTTTTTCCATGTTTAGAAATTTACTGTGACCATTTACTTTTGATGACTGAAATAAAAATACTAAACAACGTGGCGCCTTGATACATATTGTTTTATAAGTTAAACATATTTTTTATAAGGTTGCCACCGTTCACCAAAATAATACAGGGTGGCGCAATAGGACGTGCATATTTAAAAAATAGATTAAAAACAAATACAAAAGGTATGGTTAAAATAAATCTAAGGCATTGTAGAGTAATTAATGGAGTTTATTTTTTAAAAATAACATCATCTAAATGGTGAGCCTCTCTCTACGACGGCACTCCTCTAACCGCAAACGAAAATTATTGAAAACTTTCTTCAGTAATACTGGTGTAATGGCTGCCATTTCACCACGGATATTCACCTTGAGCTGAACGATGTTTCTTGGATTATCACTGTAGACTTTGTGTTTGAGGTATGGAATATCACCTCTTTTCGAAATCAGTATGTCAGGGAACATCTGCTTCACCACCGCCATGGAGTCATTTGATGCGTGACAGGTAGCTCCATCTTGTTGGAACCAAGTTCTGGAATTCACTATTCTTGGACTTTCAATTTCTGGAGCCAAAAATCCGTCCAACATCTCAACATAACGTTCCGTATTAACCGTGACGTTTTGGTCACGCCCATTTTCGAAAAAAGGGACCAATTATCTCTGCCAGAGATTGCTGCCCATACTGTCACTTTAGGACTATGCAATGGTTTCTGGTGTTTGATTTTGGGATTTTCAGTGTTCCTGTAACGACAATTTTGACGGTTTACGAACCCATTCATAAGGAAATGAGCCTCGTCAGAGAAAAGGATATTGTCAAAATTGGAAAATCGATTAAGCATTTTATTAGCAAATGCGAGTCTTGCTATGAAGTCAGACTTTTTCAATTCTTTTATTAATTGCAGCTTATATGGATGCAGTTTAAGATCCAATGTTAAAATTCGCTGCAAACTTCGTCGAGATAATTGTAAGACAGACGATCTCTTGCGAGTCGACATTTGTGGATTTCCTCGAACTGACTCCAGAAAGCTCTCAATATTGTCTTCGGCCCTAGATGTTCTTTGGCGACCATTTGCTTGTGCTTTAAATGTTGAACCGGTCTCATCAAAACGCTTTACCCATATTTTAATTAAATTAGCATTCGGAGCTTCACTAATTCGCCGTAGTCCATATTCAGCACAATATAGTCGCCTAGTAGCAATATATGAACGAGAGTTCTCGTAAAATTAAAATTCCCGTCGAAGTGATTCATAGCGACTAAAACTCCATGAGCCCGCCAACCCAACGATGTTCGAACTTGTTGCCCAAAACGCGGAACCAATCGGTAAATCGGCATTTCGAACATGAAAGAAAATTCGATATGATCTTTGTGTCTGAATAATCGAATGCTGACTTTTAAAGTAAAATTGAACAATTTTGGTTCTTTCTTCTATGCTCAGCCTTTCCATCATAAATTTCCAAAGTATTATTTAGATAATTCTGTAAAGAGGCGAAAAAAGACCTTAACAAAAATGTATTCACTGATCAAATCTTAAAGTTACTTATGCGCCACACTATAGTAGTTGGCAAGTCTAGTAAACGTGGGCGTAGTTGAGTTAATCTGAAAATAGAATGCATGTACACTCACTGAATGTGATGAGAAGTGCTCCCATTTCTAATTAATGGGATGCAAGGGAATTTGTTTTTATACTTTTACCCGGGGGCAATAAAGGTATCGTATATGTCATTTAATGTGGTCAAGAATGTTATATCCAGAAGAAGGCGTTTAAATTCCGGTGAGTCTTTTAACCATCTGCGTTTCATGAGTTTCTAAGTCGAATAAGCGATGTCCATCTGCCTGTAACACGTCCAATATTGTAACAGATCGCGCGGGGATTGTAAATTTCTATATCGGTCTACCGACACTATAAACAAAGTGACCGATTTTCCAAAATAGGTTATTTCCCTGTAACCCCAATTAGTAGGTTTCAGTAACTTGAACTTTTGTTAATTTTATTGGTAAATTTAAGAAAATCGATCGGCTAACTTAGTTTCTTCTGGTAACTGCCATGCTAAATAACTAATTTAATCTAGTTCTGGGTTCATATTTTACATTCAGTTACACAAATTTGGCACACATAAAGTCGCAATTCTGAGTTAATGTCTAAGCAAGAATATAAACTACATTGCCGCAACCATTCTGGTATCTCGCGTACAAATTTATCAATTTTCTGAAATACAGTTTTCTCCAGTAGCTCCTAACCCGCTCGCTGCAGCAATCTCGAATTTGTTTATTTATCTCGAATATTGTTTTGTAGTGCTGATGAAAATTGCGTCTTTTGTTACGTGTTATATAAACGACAGATTTACTTTATATATTTTTAGCTTTCCACCTTTCAAGCTATTGCGTTGAATGTAGTCATGGCTGGTTCACGTCATTTGTTTGGTAAGCTCAATTCTGGAAATGAAAAATAATTGCCGTATCAATCCTTTTCAAACACTTCCCATATAAATTGGCTGCAGATCATACAGGATAACATAACTCGCGTTATGCGGGGAATACAGGCCGAAATACTCGAAAGTGACGAAAAATTGGACCTTCCGAATGGACATTTTGAGACGGAGCCGCGGACAGCATTTACATGAAATTATCTCTAAAAATTAAATGGCAAAGACCAATTTATCGATTCCAACAAAAAATTGTAATATATTATGCAAATTTCTATTTGTAAAACAACTACGATTAAAAAATCACCCTTTATTTCAATGTATGGCTAATGCATTTCGAGAAAGTCGGAAAAAAAAATTCAAATTCCATATATGTTTCAGTCTCCCTTTATTGATATTACTGTCTGAAAATGAAAATAGCAAATTTGATAAACTTTGACTTAATATGTACATTCAAGAATCATCAATCATATCAGATATTTGATATGAAAGAATAGACCATTACTTTTTCCTGGCTACGGCGGAGTACTGCATTATTCATATCCTGTCATAAAAGCTTGCTTGTTTTGCGCACACAATCAAGGGATTTGAATAAGACGAACATTAAGAGAAAAAAATTCCTCCCTATAACCCCTTTACAGATGTTCACATTAATATGAACGTTCCGGCAGACAAATGGGTAAAGCCCACATAGAGTATGTCGGACTAAAATGTCTTTCTTTCTCATTTTGCATAGCAAAAAAGGCAAAAATGCAAATTTAAATAGGAACATCCGTTTACTTTTAGTCTTTGCCATTGGCGAGGGGCACATCCATCCCGTACGGCAAACGTACGGCAAACGTACTACTGCCCGCTAGTATTAACTGTCAGACCCACTCGTCAATGTGTTGACTGACCGTCAGCTACTGTCTGGGGGACCCCCGTCTGAATGTTTGCATACATTTCATTGCGGATTTTGAGTACTTTTATTCAAAATGAATGCATGCAAATATTATTAGGGTTCCTGTTGCACAATCATTATGCGCCAGTGCCCTCATATGACAAAGTACAGTGACATTTGGAAGTGTTTAAGCAATTTCATCAGACACCAGGCATAACAGCCAGCCTGACCAAATCCGAAAATCTCACACATTCACAGAGGTTAAGATATCATGGCCCCATAATTAGGCAACTAAAAGGGTTTTAAAATTTTTGCTGTCTTTTCCTGAATAAGAGTGTGAAATCCCTGCTGTTGCATAACGATGTGGTAAAAACTCTAAAGCATATGGTTTTGGTGGGTTTTTGTTGGTGGTCATTTAACGTTAAGCTGTTTTTTTTTTTTTTGTTGTACCGACGCCCTGTCCTACCCTAAAATGAATATTACGGTGGCCCTTCCGAAGGGATCGCAATATATAGTTACATTTTAAACGAAAAATTTGCTGTGAAAACACGCGGCAGCAAATTTCCTCCCATTCAGCGAGCTTACCCGCATTATATTTTTAGACTCTCAGGGCGGGACATATAAGTTAACGTTGATTGCGAACTCCAATTGTAGAAGGATTTAACAGACTTATCGGTTAGTCGACTACTTGAAATATTCGTTAAACATATCAAATTACTGCTGCTGCTCCCATAAAGATAGAGGTTGCGTTGGGGTTCGAACACACGATCATTACGTGATGACCAGTACATAAATTTCAGTCAGATGAAGTGACTCACCCAGCGTGCTTTCACAGCGTGTTTGAGTAAAAGAATCCAAAAATACATGGTTTAAATTATTTAATTTATATGAAAGTTACTAGAAAAGCAGTGGATATATTATCGATTTGTTTCCAAATTACACCAAATGTACAAAAATTTCATTAAGTTCAATTTACGGTTTAGAGAGAAAAGTCAAATTTTAATAAATCGTTTAATTTATCTCCATTTTAATTCTCAGAACTTTATTCACCAACACATTATGTATGTCAAATTACAGGGTGGCGCAATAGGACGTGCATATTTAAAAAATAGATTAAAAAATAAATGCAAGAGGTATGGTTAAAATAAATCTAAGGCATTGGTGAGAAATAAATGGAGTTTACTTTTTAAAAATAACATCATCTAAACGGTGACCCTCTCTACGACGGCACTCCTCTAACCGCAAACGAAAATTATTGAAAACTTTCTTCAGTAATACTGGTGTAATGGCTGCCATTTCACCACGGATATTCTCCTTGAGCTGAACGATGTTTCTTGGATTATTACTGTAGACAAACACAAATTGAGGTATCCCCACAAAAAAAAGTCAAGTAGCGTTAAGTCTGGACTACGTGGGGGTCATGGGATATCACCTCTTTTCGAAACCAGTCTGTCAGGGAACATCTGCTTCACCACCGCCATGGAGTCATTTGATGTGTGGCAGATAGCTCCATCTTGTTGGAACCAAGTTCTGGAATTCACTATTCTTGAACTTTCAATTTCTGGAGCCAAAAATCCGTCCAACATCTCAACATAGCGTTCCGTATTAACCGTGACGTTTTGGCCCCGCGCATTTTCAAAGAAAAAAGGACCAATTATTCCTCTGCCAGAGATTGCTGCCCATACTGTCACTTTAGGACTATGCAATGGTTTTTAATTTGGTTGTTCCAGTAACGACAATTTTGACGGTTTACGAACCCATTCATAAGGAAATGAGCCTCGTCAGAGAAAAGGATATTGCCAAAATTGGAAAATCGATTAAGCATTTCATTAGCAAATGCGAGCCTTGCTATGAAGTCAGACTCTTTCAATTCTTGTGTTAATTGCAGCAGGAATGCAGATGCAATGTTAAAATTCGTTGCAAACTTCGTCGCGATAATTGTAAGACAGACGATCTCTTGCGAGTCGACATTTGTGGATTTTCTGGGCGACCATTTGCTTGTGGTTTAAATGTTGAACCGGTCTCTTCAAAACGCTTTACCCATATTTTAATTAAATTAGCACTCGGAGCTTCACTAATTCGCCGTAGTCCATATTCAGCACAATATAGTCGCCTGGTAGCAATATATGAACGAGAGTTCTCGTAAAATGCGCGCACGCAAAATGCGCGACGCTTCCCGTCGAAGTGATTCATAGCGACTAAAACTCCATGAGCCCGCCAACCCAACGATGTAGGTGCCCCCCCCGCCCGCGCCTTCTCTACCCCGCAAAAAAAGATGATGCAATATGCACGTTCTATTGCGCCACCCTGTATATTGAATTCAATGCAATAAATTGAAAGATATGAGTTTAGGAATACATGGGTTGAATTGAATATCTGTATGGAGAAGCGACGTGATTACTTACAGGGGAATTACAATTCAATATAGTTTTTAAAGATCACATTTTCTGCAATTTAGACCATTTAGAAATTACAGAGGAAATATTGAAAATATTTATTTTCTTCCAATTTTACCAAGCATTAAAAAAGTAATACAATGAACAAATATTTAGGCTGATGCAGTTCACAAGTTAGAAGTTACGGAAAAAATTTAATTTCGCAAAATCAGTAAATTTGTATGGAATATACCAGAAGGAGTGGCCGTTTATAATCTCCAGCTACGATCGTGCAAAATATTTGGCTGCCACAATTTTAGAAAATTATGTAAAAATTCAGCCAAACAAAGAGATATTGCTTAATCGACTCAAAAATAATGGAATATGATTGGAATGAGATGCTAGGTACTGAAGAAGCTTCGTCTTGGGTGTTACATTCTTGCCGCATGACATGACATATATGTATATCCTCACTCCTTCGGGTGAAGGTATGAAAACACATTATTTTCCAACCAAGCCGATACAATTTCCTGGATTTGTGATCTTTTGTTGCTCATTTCTTTCTGTGCTATTTGAAAGAATATTAGAACGTAGCACGGTAGTCAATCTTTGCAATTATAATAAATGCGCAAATAGGTTGCCGCTGTTTGCTAATAGATGGCGCCAGCTGTAAGTGCTAGTCGATTTTGCCATAACCTAAGCATCTTGAGCCAAGCTTAGGCATATGGCTAATATACCGCCTCGACACAATAGTGATTTTCCTTTGACGCCATATTCTTTCGTGTGTGTGCATATGTAAGATTTTGCGCCACATAATCGTCATACGCGGGAAGTGTTGATTTTCTTCTATCAATCGAAGGAAACGGTGGTTAACGCTCATCGAGATCTTCAAAACGTTTGCAGAGATGCTGCTTTAAGTGAAACAACATGTAGAGATTGGATTGATGTTTCAGAAGTAAGGAGCTTAGATTTCTTATGAGTTGAAGCCAAGGGAACATCTGAAGCCCGTGAACATCTGCTTCAGGGACAAAAAAGGAAGGGTATTCTGCTTCGTGTTGTATCGGGTGATGAAAAATGGATTTATTACAGCAATCCAAAGAAAAGAAAGTCACAGCGGCTGACCAGTCATGCTTCTACATCGTAGGCTCGGCCGAATATTCACACTGCGAATGTTATTCTCTGTATTTGGTGGGACCACGCCGGTGTTATTTATTACGAGCTGTTGAGACTAAGCGAAAAGATCACTGGCGATCGGTATCGACTTGGGTCCAGCATTTCACAGCTGAGACAAAGAAACAGTCAAAGCAGTGGGCTGGAAGGGAGAATCGTGTCGAAAGAAGACGACGATGGTTCCATCTGCAGCAAGATTATGGCGTCTAGTTTTTTATTTTTATAGATTATCTTCAGAAAGGAAAAATATGCTAATTTGTTGCAGCGTTTAGGTGATGAAATTATAAAAAGAAAGAAGGTCTTGTTTCACTATTGCGTTGGTGGTTTGAATTGATTCATAACGCACCTTTTTCGCCTGATTTAGCTCCCTTAGACTGTTTTCCATTTCCAAATTTGAATAAATGGGTCGGAGGCAAAAGATTTACCAACAATGAAGAGGTGGCGTCTGCGTTTGATGGTTGGTTTTAGGTATTTAAGAGTTCTTATTATAAACAGGGTATAGAAGCTATTGAATATCGCTGAAAAAAGTGTATTGAGTTAAAAGGAGATTATTTTGAAAATAAAAAAAAAAAAATTGTTCGCAATTTGTTTGTGTCTTCTTTGTTAGGTCGTTTAGTTTTGAGACCGTTCATGTAAGTTTACTAAATTTCGCTGAATTTACAACAATTGAAGGAGAGATACGAGTCCAGGAGTATGTGAATTAAACCAGACAAATTGTGTTACCAGATAGGGCATGTTTATCCGGTCGATTATTCCCAAATTTTACAAAGCGTTATAATGTCATACAATCGTCAAAAACTAAAGCAACTGCAGTTTGCGAATTGTGGAATACAAGGGAAAAATTAAGTTTCAACGAATCGGTTAATTTATATGGGGAGTACTAGAGGGGTTGGGTGTAATATCGTTAATTTTCATTCTTAGAAGTTAGTTCACCAAATGTGTGACGTGTGTTAAACTTACATCAAATTTTGTACAATCGGTTGAAAATATTAGCTAAGAACAAACAGGCTAAAAGGGTTATTTTTATGGAAGGTACTAGAGAGGCCATGACTCCGATTTTTATTTCAGTTTAACAGGGAATTATAAATCAACCAGTTAATCAGAAACTACTGATGAAATGTAGAATTTCGGTAAATCGAACAATTTATGTGGAGGGTACCAGAAGAGGTGTGGCAATATGACCCGTTATCATTCTGAGACCTTATTGCGGCAAAAGCATAACTTATACAAAATTTAGTTGAACTTGTGCGGTAACAAAGTATTTAAAAACATTGGTTCATGTTAGTATGAAACATATTCCTTAGGGGACATAACATGCTCCGAAGACCTAATTTTCGATGTCCGATGGAAATAAGCTCCGTTTAAAATTTTTGGGAATGTCCAATATACTAAGTATATCATTCCACTTGTAAAAACTGCAAATACTTAATACTCACCATAAAAATCTATGTCGCCCATGTCCATCCTCAATATTGTAGACTGCAATTAATGGTACAGAATGTATAAGTTTCGATTACACGGAACATTACGTGCTTTTCCAGTTCAATGCCTGCCTACTGATGTTTTGTGGAAAATATCATCGGAATCTGTGGGCAGATTTTGTAATAAAAACGACACTTAAGGATGCTTTTTCAAAAGCAATTCAAAGGAACATTTTCTGGAACAAAAAGCGATTCTTTCAAATGATGAAGAATTGCAGCCAAAAATTTTAATTTTATCACTTGTGAATATATGGACAACCCTTCTTCTCTGACAACCCCATGTTAATTTCACTGGTGATTATGCAATTTCATACCACTTTCTTGTCATAAAATGTAATGAATGGTTGCTTCCTAGGAAGCACTTTTTTTTTGTTTTTGGTGGACAGTTAATATAGTTGCTGTATTTCAAAGCGCTTGATAACGTTAACGTCTATGTACAGATTATAAAGCTCATGATTTTTGCGAAGCCCACACTTGCGGTTTACTATGGTAGTGAGTCCGTATATTTCACGAACTATTTATCTCTCTAAGACTTTCCAATCCGAATCTTTTGCTTGTGAAATAGCCTTGGTTTCTACACGGTACCGTTGGAAAGCTAAGACTAACAGCTTGAACCGAATATTTTATGTTCATTAGATAGCTTTTGTCATTATATAGCGTGCTAAGCTAATGGTAACACCCGTTCACAAGCAATAGTGCCCCTCTATAGGCTGATTATATTAGCCTTCTTGAAGGCGAAGCCTACATAAATGATTTCTTTCATTACACAGGTTATAGTTGTTAACATTCATTCAGTTCATTTCCAACGAGTAGATTCTCTGGCCGTCGAAAAAAAAGAAATAACACCAATTTGTCCTTGTTTACCGCCAGGCTCACTTTTGGTAACTCCTTCTCAGTTCTTGGAAAGGGTTACCTGACTTACTATCGTTTTCGGCCAATATTTCCGAACGTATTAACTGCTGCGTCGCTCATAGTCGTTTCTAAATACTTGTTGAAGAAACCTCATGATAGACTGTAGTTCAGTCTAAACAATCGTTTATTATAAAATCGCTTAGTGTAAAAGGTTTAGTATGAAGTGTGTGATATAAAGTGTTTAACATAGAATGGCTCAGCAAGAATTTGGTCTTTACTAAAGACTATGCATAATGTCATCCTACAAAGGCGTGTAAGCTTGGTAGGATAGCCAAACTTTGGCATGGTTTCAAATCATTTGTGTGTGACCCAATCAGATTGGATAGGATTGGATTTAGTAATTCACATACTGCTAGCAACAATAATTTAAACGCGATAGATAAAAGAAAGATAGTTAGTTAGATAGTTAGTCAGACAGGTATGGTTGCTTTGGTCGCATTTTTTAAGCAGAGAGACGTAATATGAGTAGACTTCTATTATCGGACTTGCATTGCTTTACTTAAGTCTTGTTTAGAAGCTGATGCATGCTCCTGCTAACAGGTCATCAGACTAATAGATCTGTTTCCTTCTAAGTAATGATACTACCATTCTGATATTCTTTTGGATCCATGTGGGGTTTTCTATACTATCATCAACAGTTGTTCCCTTGCGTTTCCAACCGGATCCAGCGGCTTATATAAGTATTCGCTCTATAATTGCTTATCTGACCTGATTTTCATCTTTATCCTTATGAGATAGGGAGCAGGAGCCCAACTTTCACTTTCTATTATTTCTCTATGTTTCCCCCCTGCAACTTTCTCTATGCTCCCTCTTTCCCAATCGCTTCTTTCACATGAAATTACGATCTGCCTACCTTTTCTTCTCTTCATGCCATTTCTGCATATCCTGCTTTAGAATTTCCTGCAGTATTACTATGTATGCAGCATTCAGCCACATTATTAGATTTTTCAAGGATATCCATCAATCGGATAGTGGGGTCCTCTTGGCCTGCGGTTCAATCATAGTCCTTATATATTTTTCGGATGTTGTCGGAATGTGCGTGGTTTAATTTTGTTCTAATGTTTTCATAATAAGTCATTTTAAAATAAACGGCTAGTATTGTCAATAACTACAGTTCTCAGTCAATCACAACCCAACCTGTTGCCAATCACTACTACGCAGTTATCAAAGTTGAATCTCAGTAATCGATATTATCAATTTGAGTCAGACGAATTGGTTTTGCATTACTTTATTAAAATCAGTGGCTCATTTTATTCACTCTAACATATTCTGTTTCCTTCGTTAATCACCAGTTTGCAATTGGATTATTCTTCACACAAATACGGTTTACACTGTCACCCTAATGTAGCTACATGTAAGATGTAAGCGCCCAATGGTCAACATTTGCGTTAATTGTCATTTAAATAGCTTTTTTATTGTAGATTCTATCCAAAGTCTGTTGTAGCCTGTTTGCCACTATTCTTCTCCTCATTTCTTCACATAATTCTACTGCTTCCCGGCAGGAAATCATCATTAAAAGGGTTGAAGATAATGCCCGATAGTACAGTGTTTGTATACAATGAGCTGTGTCTACTTAAAACTACTTGAAATGACAAAAAATACTAATTTACTTTGTTTCCGCATACGAGTTCTTACAATCAAGGATTTTGCGTTTGTTGTAATCCAAATCTCAGAAACTCAAAAACTGGGGAATTTGTTTTCAAGTCAACGTATAACTATTTTACATCACCGAAATAATTTGTCATTGAACGCCGGTATAATTGACTCCCTTTATGTTAATATTTAGCATTTTACAAAGTCAAATATTATATGAGAAGCTTTTTGTATTATATGTATAAAAAGTTTGTAATAAGCGGACAGATTAAGTCAAAGGAAGAGGAATTGTGTTCCATCAAAGCAACGCCAAGCTACATACGTCGTTAGTGAAACGCCTGAGGCTCTGAGAACTTGGTTCTTATGCATCCATCTTATAGTCAGGACTTGGCACCAAGTGATTACTACATGTTCCTGTTTATGATGAAAAATTCGCCACAGTACAAGCTTGTGGAAATTAACTGTCCCAGTTTTTGGCCAATTGGGAGCAGGGTTTTTATCAGAGATGCGTAGTAGATTGTCGAACAAAATGGTTCATACACTGCCGCTCACTTGAATAGCGCCCCCTAACCATTTCACAATAGTGACTACTATTTAAAGTTTCGGTTCAGTTTTTACTTATTTGTTTCTCCTACTACCACACATAACCTACAAAAAATTGTAATCCTTGGAAGTGTCCCATTATTTTAATTCGCTCTTTTCCTTTAAATAAGTCAAAAATGTGCTTTTATTTTTTGATCGAGGAAACATCCAAAATTATAACCTACAAGGACTGTGGACCTTCAATTCATCAAATAGCCAGAAAAACTAATAGAAGTCGCAAAGTTATATCGACATGTTTACGTGACACGGGATGCTGTGGAAATAATATGAAAGTTCGAACAGCAAGTGCTATTACAGCCGCTGGCAAGAGGGCTATTCTGAGATATCCCTCATATTCACATGGCTCTGCTGCCAAAATCAAGGAAGAAAGCTGGCGTAAGTGCAAGTGTATCAAAGGTAAAAAAAAGTTATTTTCAAAGCAGCACACTAGCAACGCTTGAGACTTAAAAAGAAACCACCGCCAGACAATCTCCCTAAGGAACGTCGCACAGTGCTTTGTCCCATAGACAAAAATAAAAATAAAGATGTCCCAAAATATAATGAAAGTTATAATAATCGAGAGATAACAATACAAAGAAATAAAATTGATGGATATAGTTTCGTTTGACTCTCCCACACTTCAACAGAGGGCGCTAAAGTTAGTGAAATTTAAGCAAAAATCAATGAATTAAAAACTAAATTGTATTGCTTTATGAAAATAATTCCCAAAATTGTATTTTTTTAAGAAGGAGCTTAAAATTTAGATTTTTATGTTATTTAGTGTGAGAACTCGGAAAAAACAAATCATGTGTTGAATATGTTAACCGGAATTATTTGTAATCGCTGGAAAAAATTGCATTTTTCTAAAAATTTTCAAAAATTACAAAAGTTTGATGGAATTTAAAAAAAACCATAATTTTTTTTTATTGTGTTTTTATTTAGTTAATAGCGTTTTCTAAAGCTATACGAAATAATTTATGCCCGCTTTTAAGCGCAACTTAAAAAAAAAGTTGTAAAGAAGGTCTAAATTCACATTTTTAGGGTTTAGTGGAAAGATCTGTTTTTTTTTTTTTTTAATTTGAATTTAATTTGTAGTTTGAGATTCTTACGAAGGCAAAAATAAGGAAAAACAAATTTTAAAAATTTTTGAATTATCGTTACTTTGGCGCTGATTTCAACAAACTCTTAAAAATGTTATTTTTCTTTTTCTTATGTCTAATATTCTTGCTTTGTAAGAGTCAGCTGTGTGATCATGCTGCTATTCCCGTATTACATTATCATTTATAATTCGAATTAGAGATGAGAACGTGACAAACTATTTTTTACTTTAAAAATGCCCGATTGCTATTTATTAATTTTGAGTAAATATTTTACAATCACGCAATACGTGCTATAAAATAATTACTAAAATTTAATTAATGTTAACATTTTTGCGTAACGTAAGTAATATATATGTAAGTAAAGCACGAGCATTTCTTCATCTTTTTACCCAGGATGTATGTCGGAAGAAGCAATAGAAGCGAACCATAAAAACGTAAGAAGAGTGCGCTTACACAAGAAGAACTTCACGAGAAGATACAAACAGGGATTTGATGACCTATATGCTATTGCAATCAGATCCCGTGTTATCATCAAAAAGGAACATAAAAAAAAAACATTTGATTTGGCCGGTATTGAAAAATACATTCACAGGGAAAATATTGTTTTTGAAGATGACATATTTGAACAGGATGAGTTAGTTTCTTCGTTGAGCGAAAATTAGGATGGGTCCTGTAATGATGACGCTTAGTTTTAACCAAAGAAATAGCTATATTAATAAAATAAATAAGTCTTTGTTCATACTTTACTTGATTGATAATGACCAAGTGTACATTTTGGGATTTTGCCAACGAAATAAAACAAATTTCCTGTATTACGTTCTATAGTATTATTAACAATAAAGTATTAATGTAAGAGAAATATTGCACAATGTCAATGTCAATGTTGATAAAATGCTATTTTTTAATAAGAGCGCATATCACGCAATTTTCATGAAATTTTACGCTATAGTTCAATTTTTATAGCCAAAAATAATTTCAGTTTGTATGGGCGGTAGGCGATGGGCGTGGTCAATTTTGTCCATACTTTGAAATTTTCTTAATTCAGCTATATTAGGGACTCGCGCCAAATTTTATTACCCTGGGACGACTCCTTCTATTTTTGTCCCATCGATGTACTGGGACAAAGCACTGTGCGCCGCCTTAATTGTTGTCGTACGACTGTGAGGCAGAGTAGAGAGTGGAATAGAATTATGTTTTTCGACGAAAAAAAAATTTTTTTTAAAGGGTCCTAATGGATATAATTACTACTTCCACGATTTTCGAAAAGAGGAACACCTATTCAATCGGTCACACAGCCGGGAAGGTGGAGTTATGGTATGGGGTGCGACCTCTTATAATAGCACAACCCAGTTTCTCTCTGCAAAAGTGATTGTGACTTCATACAAAGTTGTGCTGGAAAAAACATTTCCTGAAGTTAAAAATATTTGCGGAGACCTGGAATGGAAATTCCAGCATGACAACGAGCCAATCCACACAGCAAGAGTCGTCAAATCATGGATTGAAAGTCAAAATGTTAAGGTTATGAGCTGGCCGCCTTACTCTCCAGACTTAAACATTATTGAAAACGTCTGGAGATGACCAGTACGCAAGGTGTACGAATCAGACAAGCAATATTCAAACAAAAGTTGGACTCATTAATGGAATTTAACAGGCCTGGTCGTGTATTTCACTGGACCTAATCAAAAAACTGTATGATTCTTTATCGAACAGAATATATGAATATATTCTCAACCAGGGCGGAAGCATCCACTACTAAATTTTACTTATTAATACTTATTTTTAAATTAGATGTAAACAAACAATAAAGCCTTTAATTTAGAATTAATGTTTTCGTGCATAATCTAATTTTTGTAATTGGGGAGTTATTCAATTGAACCAAAAACTGAAATTAAATTTCTGACCTCTTTTTTGTATTTAATGTTTTAGTATTTAATTTATTAAAATGAAAGAACATTTATGTTATAGGATTACGGCAAATACGTTATAATTCTTATTTTGGAAAAAATCGAGTTTAGAAAAATATTTGAAGGGGGTGCTATTCAAGTGAACGACAATGTATTTCACTTAAATCGGGTCATTCTAACTATGCGATATAAAGAATTCAATGTCATACAAAAATAATACGTTTTTTTTTTACAAAACCTTGTGTTTTTGATTTTCGTATATATCTGAAAATATCTATATCTAAGCGGGTCAGTACCACCTAAGATTTTCGCTAAAACTCAAAGTCGGTTGTAGTCGAACCAATGAAAAAAAGCTGTTAATACAATACGTATCCACAAAAATTGGCACATTAGAAAAAAATAATCAAAAATTGTTTATTTCGCCTAACTCTCAAGACTACACGACCTTAATGTGTATTAAGTCTATAATGCTTGTTAAAATTTCAAAAAATCGGACGATAAACCATATCGCATGTTTGGTACCTCCTCAATAAATGACTGATATGTCGTACATATTCTCATGAATATTTCTTTCAACTCCGCTCTCTCTCAACTCAACTCTCTTGAAAATGTGAAGAAGACACACCGTAAAACCCCAATTCCTTCCTACAAACCTGTGTTAAATTCAATGCTGATTACGCAAATGTTCACCACTTTGCTCCAAAAATTGCAGTAAATTTCAGCTTCCGCGGATGAATTTCTTTGATTGGCAATTAATTGCAATAGAAAATCTTGCTGGGTAGTGACTAATTTTTGAAATTGAAACTTATCTTCGCAATTAATGTCCTTAAGTTTGTAACTTGGTAACAAATTTACGTGGGAAATATATATAAAACAAGGCCTAAATATTTACTTTTTCAGATGAAGGATGTAAAAAAATTACATGATTTTATATTTTTTAACATTGACGTGGAAATTACATTCCCATCAACACAATTTTACAGCAATTGCAACAGTCCTTCTTGTAACAACACGTAAACAGCGCATTATTGCAAACATGCAAACATTGACGTTTTATGGCACCTCTACAAAAAAAAAAACTCTCCTTTGTGCTTGAAGAACCACCAGGGAAGTGCAGGAAGAAAATTATAGCAACGTTTAGAAGTACAGAAGTGTGAATGAGAATTTCTATAGATATCTATATAAAAAGAAAAACTCTTTGAGTTGGTTCAACTTTGGCAGATGATAATTGCTTCAAGATCTCACAGTCCACAATTACATTCTATGGAAGAGAAAGAGATCTCACAGTCCACAACAAGGAGTGAAAAGGACTTGAATATAAATTAGATTAAAATGGAATTTAAGGTAAAAACTTAAACTTGTCTCAAAAGGCCAAATTACGTAAAAAATGCCAAGAGTGGCCTGAAAATGCAGTTAAATCGATCATTTGCACGGCAAGAGAAGAAAGAAAACGAGTGATTAGCTGCCCGATATTTAAAAGAAGGCAAAACAGTAAGTAAAATTATAAATTAGATTTTAGATGCCAATTCGAAATTATGTAGGGTATATTGAATTTCGCAGAATCGCTCAATCTGTGTTGGAGATACCAGTAGAGACGCGGCAGTACAATTCAATTTCAGCTTCAAGTCAGCAAATTGTGACTGAATTCGCAATTATCGAATGACAAACATAAACGAACGAATAAATGGATTTAATCGGTCATCCGAATGGCTGGTTCATATGAATGACGCGTTCATTTGTTCGCATTCTACTAAGATTATAACACGGCACAATAGACAAAACTCTTAAATTTTGGTAGCCAACGAGGACGATCACAATATTAGCCGAATTAGCGAAGACGACACAAAAAAGTTGGGAACTACTTATTTTCCAATATAATTCCTTTTAGCTCGGTACACTTTTTCCAGCACTATTCAATAGCTTCCATAGTCTGTTTATAGTAGCAACTGTCAAACTGCTTAAAATAGCCATCAACCGCTTATCACTACCACTTTATTGTTGGCAAATCTTTTACCACAGATCAATTTTTTCAAGTTTGGAAATAGAAAATATTCAAAGGGAGCTAAACCTGGCAAATAGGGTGCATGTTGAAGCACTTCGAACTTTAATTCATTACTTTTGGCCATCGCAATAATGGATGTGTGAACTGGAGCATTGTCTTGATGGAACAACACTTTCTTTTTCGCCGATCGCGGGGTTTTCCCATAATTTCATCACCTAAATGCTGCAATAAATTAGTATAGTAATCACCGTCGATGGTTTTTTCTTTCTGAAGACAATCAATAAAAATAATACCATGCGCATCCCAAGAAACAGACCCCACGATCTTGTCTGCAGATCGAACCGTCTACGCCTTCTTTGGACAGGATCCCCCATTCCAATCCATAGTCTTGACTGTTCCTTGGTCTCTGGTGTAAAGTGGTGTACCTATGCCCCATCCATGGTTACAAATCGAAGCAAAAATTTGTCTGGAACATCTTCACGATGCTGTTTTTGCTCTATTGAAAGCAAGCGCGGCATGCAGCTTGCGCACATCTTTCACATCTTTAAATCTTCAGTCAATATATAGGTATAATGCATGGCACTTTTTGAAATGTTTACCATTTCAGCTAACTCAGGCACCTTTATCTGACGATCATCCAATATCATTTTGTGTATTTTCCTAACCGTGTCTAGCGTGGATACCTCAATTGGTCGACCACTACTGCGTTCGCCTTGATAGCTCGTACGACCTCGTTTAAGCTCTGCTACCCAATATCTTATTGCGGTAAACGAAGCAGCAGATTTCCTTAGAGTAGAATCTAGCTTGGTTAAAATACCTTTAGCTGTTTGTCTTTTCCCGAACATCATCGCCACCTTAAGATTCCACAACTTCACAAAACAAATGAGATATTTTGCCCATCGGTATGGCGTTTTTAAAGTTTACTTAAACTTTATTTGATTTATAAAATGATATGTTAATTTAATTCTTCGGGTGAGGGTATAAATATATGTATTATGGTGACCATGAATTACGTGGAAACATAATTTTTCTCTAATTTGCCATTCTAAGAATTTGTCAAAAATATGTAGGATGATTCTAACTTTTTGCCGTTGAAGTCAAAGTTCATGTATTAAGTTAAGTCGGACCAGAAGGATTGATTGTATTTTATGCTTGATCAAGATTGTAATGATTTGTGCTGTAAAACTGAATCTTTATGTAAAAGAAAACGTCATTACTAAGAGCGAAAATTAGACAGGGTTTTCCATTTAGTGATTTCGAAACCGCCGGTCTGTCAGCTGTTAAATATCTGTCACCGGATAAGTAATAGTTAAAACTTACTACAAAAGCGTTGATTCAAACGTGGGCACTTTTCGTGCATTCCGGGATGATTTTGGTCGCCATAATCGATCTACTGTGCAAGGAACTAGCAAGATTATAAAGAAATTTGAAGGGAGTGGAAATGATACAGATGTGGTCAGGCCTATGCATCATCGCAGTGAAAAAATATCGCTTCTGTTAGTGAAAGTACGGCGGCCAATCCGAACTTTAATTCAGAGTGCTATGGCCGAATGATAACCGACTTTTTATTGGCGTGCAATTGAAGATTGTGAACTGGAGGATATGTGGTTTAAGTAAGATGGTGCCACGACCCACACAACATGACTGATTTGGCCTATATTGCTTGACGACATCAAAATCATGCGATTTAAGGCCGTTAGATTTTCTTTGTAGGCCAACGTCAAAGATTATATTTACGCGGATAATCCCCAAACGTTGGAACATTTGAAAACCAACATTCGTCAAGTTATAGTAGGGATACAAAAGGGTTACCGAAAACTACCTCAAAAGGCTCCACTGCTGCAACCAATCCAAAGGCGGTCATTGAAATGACAATTAATTTCGTACATAATGGCAAGGTTCTAGCATTATAATGAAGTAAGTTTCTTCGATATCATAGCTTTATGTGTGTTTTATTCAATTTTACTTTTGAACCCGAAAAATGGATAACCCTATAGCTATAAACTGACGGTGTACGTCCGACAAGTAACTATTGTCACAAAGTTTTCATTTATAACTTTAGAGCCAAGTTTAGAGTCAAGAAAAGTGGACTTATAATAATGAAACTATTTTCGATTCATATGAAATTAGCTGCAACTGTATAAGTAATGCCTAACGACCGGCATAAGTGAAAGTAAAATTGACGAAATCTGTGTAGTTTTTAATGTGCGTGATAACTGAAGGGGGGGATATTTGAGAACTGATTAAAAGGATGTGATTTAATGATGCTTAGAAATTTAAAATAGGGTAATAGTTGCAATATAAAATCGAAAACTTTTCATTACCTGAGATAACGTTATATTTTTTGAAATATGGAAATGCTTAATTTTTTAAATTGTTTAAAACAATATGGACTTCTAAAAATTTTTTTTAATGTTATGCAGGCGTCGGCGCCTAAAATGGTACCAATTCTAAACATTGTAATTTTGCCAATTTTTATTTTTTTATTTATAAACTTCAGTATATGGTAAAAACATTAAACATTTTAAAATATGTATTATTGTTCGATGTAGCCACTTTCAGCGTGGATATTAGTAACGGGTCTATCCCGGATGGCTTCTCTGCTGTGCGAATGTGGTCAAGCGATATTTGGTCCTATTCCCGACGAAGGATAATCTTTATTTTTTTCATATTTTTTGTTTACTATTTTGGCCTTCAAAATGGACCGTGTGAAAAAATCCATTGGGTTTAAGTTCGTGGAGTAAAGTGGTCATTGCTGTGAAAAAAATCAAGCTGGGAACTTTTTCCTGTAAAAAATGTTTGGTTTCACTGGCTTAATGGGCTATCCAACCCAGCAGTGAACAAAATTCCAGACATGGATAAAATGGAAAATTAAGTGATCAGACGTAAACTTAGGCATGCGCAAAAGAAAAACCAGTATGAAACTTATACGGGGTGGAGCACAAATCGTGTTATAAACACAATGACAATGCCAGTGGAGACCCTTATTTAAAGATTTTAAAGGATTTTTTTCCAACAACAGCGCTGAAGACAGTTTCAACAGCATTTGTTTCCAGCAAAATGAAGCAATTTTACACATTGTCAGACCGGGGTTATGTAAAGCAAGAGGTGTGCAAACCAAAGCAAGGTGTTAAAGAAGTCCATTAAAATAATAATTGAGTCGATCCCGATTTCAAACCTTCAGGCCGTAATAAATAATTTTCTAACCATGTGTCGCATATGAATGAGCAAGGAGGTCATTTACAGTCTATCATGTTCAAAACCAATTGTTTATATAAAATTAAATTGAATTTTCTATACGATAAAAAAAAATTAAATAAGTTGATTAAAAAAAAAAAGATATTTGAATTTGGTTTTGTAGCCCAATTGGTGCGCCACCATGTATATCCACCAATATTGATTGCAATTTACGGTTCGTTGCCAGATAAGTAGGTGCGGCGGAAATATTCTTTTCTCGGGCATAATAAAGAGCGGTCCATATACCGTTAATTTTTTCAATCACATTTTATTTTGTAGAAAATTTTGTATATTTTTTTCTATTTTTTAGAAAATGCTACTGGAAAACCAATTTAGACCAGCAGCAGGCAGAATGACCAATCCAATATAACCGCATGGATGGACGAAATTCAACCACTAGGAAAAAACTTGTCCTTATAGGGGTGGAACCAGCCTCAAAAAATTTGAACTTTTTTAGATTTTTTTAAATATTTCAATGCATAGAATTCTAAAGGTATTAAGTTTCACAGGGAAAATTCTTAATGTTAATGATAATGATAACAAAATTCTAAAAAAAAATTTATCAGGCGATGTTTGGATACGTTTTTTTATACTACCGAGCCAAATGCAGAAAACATGCAAAATACGCTCATTAGAAAAAAAAAACTTACCCATACAAGGACTGAACCTAGTTCTAGCAAAATTGGCATTTGTCAAATTTAAAAACAAAAATGGAAATTACCATGTATTCCTCTTCACTGGCGCATAAGTTGTAAAACCTTCAAACAAATTTTGAAAAAATCATACTTTTCAAAAATTATATTTAGTCGTTGAATGAGAAAGTTTTTTTTGTACACGAAATGCAGCAATTTTGGAACGAACTTTGCTGCCACACGCTTCATGCCCAAAATTTCTCAAAAGATTGCATGGCATGAGCCAATCGATATGCCGGCAATATCTGATGCTCAGTAAATTTATTTCTTCGCATGAAACTGGACTCCTTAGGGTGCCTTAAGTACAAACTGACGATTTTTCAAAAATGGAAGTTCTGTATACAATTTCTAAGAGGAAAACAGACTTCAGAAAGTGACAATTTCATTTATTTCAGAGTATTCTTTGTTAAGAATCTAGCGATGTGTAGCACTCTTTCTGGCAGTCCACACTTTTATTCGGCAACAAAAGCATATGTAGTCAAATCACCTGTCTGAAATTTTTCGTACTCGATTAACCCAGCCACAATTGAGACTGTCCTTTGAAATGGTACGAGATTGGAGTGGTTGCTTCCTTTATTGATCAGTTGCTATATATTGCTTTCAGTTATAAAATAATTGCTGAAGTTGTCGGAAACATCCTAATGATTTCTTATTCTTCTTGACTTACGTTCAATTCTTGCACAGACTAGATAATCTTTTTGTAACGAATTAGCCTAAATTCTGACCATTATTGTCTATAACTATAAACCTATTTTGGTATCGTGGAGCGTATTTCCACATCAACGTCAACTTTATTAATTGCTCAAAAACGTACAAAGTTGCTCTATTTATACTAAAATTACTTATTCTAGAAAATACTACAATATTTTAGAGAGAACACATATTTACATAATGGATGCAACAAAGACAAACATATTTACGGAATAGTGTTGTATATCATAGGCTTAATTCTAGAATGTTCTTATATACATAACAAGTGAAAAGGAAATAGCAATAGACCAAACAATGGGAGCGAGAGGAACAAACACAACTTATTGTCGTAAGCGTAATTCTAGAAAAGTCCCACCCACAGATAAAGGGGGAAAGAGATTATATATATCATACTTGAATGTTCTAGGCTCAGTTTAGATGATCTTTCTAGAGTATATACTTAGACAAACTTCACTCATATACTACACTATATACCTATAACCTCTAAAGTTAGGCGGTTCAGCATGTATAGTACAGGGTGGCGCAACAGAACGTGCATATTTAAAATATAAGTTAAAAAATAAATACAAAAGGTACGGTTATAATAATTCTAAGGCATTGTAGAGTAATAAATGGAGTTTATTTTTTAAAAATAACATCATCTAAATGGTGACCATCTCTACGACGGCACTCCTCTAACCGCAAACGAAAATTCTTGAAAACTTTTTTCAGTAATACTAGCGCAATGGCTGCCATTTCACCAGGGATATTCTCCTTGAGCTGAAAGATGTTTCTTGGATTATTACTGTAGACTTTGTGTTTGAGGTATCCCCACAAAAAAAAAAGTCAAGAGGCGTCAAGTCTGGACTACGTGGAGGCAATGGGATATCACCTCTTTTCGAAATCAGTCTGCCAGGGAACATCTGCTTCACCACCGCCATGGAGTCATTTGAAGTGTGACAGGTAGCTCCATCTTGTTGGAACCAAGTTCTGGAATTCACTATTCTTGAACTTTCAATTTCTGGAGCCAAAAATCCGTCCAACATCTCAACATAGCGTTCCGTATTAACCGTGACGTTTTGGCCCCGCGCATTTTCGATGAAAAAAGGACCAATTATTCCTCTGCCAGAGATTGCTGCCCATACTGTCACTTTAGGACTATGCAATGGTTTCTGGTGTTTGATTTTCGGATTTTCACTGTTCCAGTAACGACAATTTTGACGGTTTACGAACCCATTCATAAGGAAATGAGCCTCGTCAGAGAAAAGGATATTGTCAAAATTGGAAAATCGATTAAGCATTTCATTAGCAAATGCGAGCCTTGCTATGAAGTCAGACTTTTTCAATTCTTGTATTAATTGCAGCTTATATGGATGCAGTTTAAGATCCAATGTTAAAATTCGTTGCAAACTTCGTCGCGATAATTGTAAGACAGACGATCTCTTGCGAGTCGACATTTGTGGATTTTCTCGTACTGACTCCATAACTCTCACACATCAACAACCGATGAAAGTGTTGAGAAAGTGAAGAAAATTGTTATGGAGAATCGTCAAATCACAATTAGAGAAGTTGCTGAGGATGTCGGCATATCGGTTGGCTAATGCCATGCTTGATTTGATTAAATATCAAGGTTTTGCTCACTATTTTCTTCGATTACCATGGCGCAGTGCAGCAGCAGTTCTTACCACAAGGTTGAACGGCAAATAAGGAGTATAACCTTGAAGTAATGCGCCGTTTGCGTGAAGCAACACGAAAAAAACGCCCAGAATTGTGGAAAAAATGCTTGGCTTTTGCATCATGACAATACACCTGCTCACTCATCTTTGCTTGTGAGAGATTATTTGGCCAAAAACAGCCACCGTATTCACCAGATTTGGCCCCCTGCGACTTTTTTCTGTTCTCAAGATTAAACAGACCCTCAAACAGCTCAAAGACATATCAAAAAGTGCATATCAGAACTGCTTCGAGGATTGGAAAAAAAAACTTTTAAGAAGATAAAATAGAAACTGATGACTAAACGAATATTTTTTGAGAAAAATGAAAACTCACCTTTTTTTTGAACACACTCGTACATAACTAATTGCTTTTGAAGATGAGCTCCACTATAACCAGTCTGGCTATGTGTGCAGTACTCAATCTTTCTGGAACCATACGCTGTTGAAACGGATACGATTTCGGAGCAGTTCTAGTAAAAAAAATTCCTTCAATATCTGTAAGTAATGGTCCCCATTGGCAGCTGATAGTACTACATTGAATTTTGAAATGAAAATGTAATTTATTATTTAATATTTAATAATTTAATATGCGTCATAGTAAACCAAATTATACTAATAACGACTAAAATCGACGTTATCCTAACTTTACTTAAGTTGATTTTCTTTGCGACCAGAGAGATATACTTTGTGGGGTGTTGGATGACTGTTTAATATACTACTGGAAATGTGGTGGAGTTTATAAAAGTAGATATATTGTTTTGATATTCTGCGTGCAAAGAATTAGTACGAAAATATGAACACTCCAGAAAGTTGCAAAGACATTTAAAAAAAAAAAAAACACATAAAATTTACTGTACCCACACAATTATTTTGCTTGGTGTATAGTGAAATTGTCGTATAATGTGCTAACTAATTGTGTTGCTATCACAAAGATGGTAACATAACGAATTTCATGGTTTCTATAGGGTGGCGCATAAGTAACGTTAACGGCGACTATATTGAATTCATTCGTGTGCATCCTTTGGTTTTAACTCGTGAACCAATTGCATCTTATATGGAAAAAGATGTAATATCTTTAACTGCAGAGAACGTCGCCTGGTGGAAGTTTCGGGGGTTTCCTCAATACTTGCTTGCACTCCAGCAATGGTCACTTCATTTCGAACTGCACAAGGTCTTCCAGCACGCGGAAGATGACAGACAGCCCCTTGTTGCCCAAAATGCTGTTGCGATCGGCAAATTATTGGAGCGCTAGGAGCATTTCGAACGTGAAAGAAATTTCGATATGATCTGAATAATCGAATGCTGACTTTCAAAGTAAAATTGAACAAGTTTGGTTCTTTGTTCTGTGCTGAGTCTTTCCATCATAAATTTCCAAAGTGTTATTTAGTTAATTCTTTAAAGAAACGAAAAAAAGACTTAAACAAAAAATGCATTCACTGATCAAATCTTAACGTTGCTTATGCGCCACCCTATAGTAGAAAATTAATTATGGTAGAAATAATTGCACGACGAAATGCACTATAAGAAGGAATGTAACTTTCAATAATAATTGTCTATTGAAAGCATCGTAATGAACAACTGCAATATATGTGAGTTCAGATTGCTGAGTTGCCACCGCTGAAGCAAACATATGAAGCGATGTTTGTTAAACTATGATGAGTATTCACATTTTTAACTTTGAGTACAGTAAATAACCACAAACATTCATCACATTTCATAGTTTTTGTTTGGTGTATTCTTTTCGAATCTCAGCACCCTTTTATATGCATACAGCTCTCGTATATATCAATGCTATAGTTTTGACCACAAATATGCCCCAAATAAATTAATATCCCACACATATCGCATATGCATATTCTCATGCCTTGATCAGAAACATTTTAATGCATGAATAAATTCCATTGTAATGATTGCATTATTCTCGGTTTCATGACGGCCATATGAATCAACTATTGTGATTACTTTTAAAGGAACTGCGTAAAAAATAAGCCACGCAAACGCAAAAGAACAGAAATCGAATTACATTTCTGCATACGATTATTTACGAAAACTTCAGTTTGGATAAAAAAAAAAAAACCTTATCCGCTAAACGTTTACGGTCACTACTGTGAAGGGATGAACACAAGTTCAATTTAACGTCAAATCACCGATGGTATTTTACACTTAACAATTTTTGACGTAACTGCAACATTTCACATCACATCTGATTATGTCACGTACGAAAGAAGAAGATCGTCATCAAGAGGAAAGGATGAAAATTGTAATTTGGAAACGATTTTATGTTAAGGGACTAATTTTCAGTTGTTCAAGTATGAAGCTTGTTACGGGATGAATAAGATTTGAGTTCCATCAAGCTGGTGAAGTTGATTTGTACTGTAAATAAGAATTACGATAGCGTACACTAATGGAATTCGTGAAATACTGGGCTATCCATTCTTCGGTTTCAAAAGTAAAGTTAAATAAAACACACATAAAGCTATGATTTCGATGAGAATTTTATTTGATTATAATGCTTAGACCTTTCCATTGCGAAATATAACGACATCTAAATGACCGCCTCTGGACTGGTTGCAGCAGTGGATATTTTAGAGATAGCTGGTACTTTAAACGCTTTATTCTGGGTGTTACACTTTTATCGTATCAATTGATAAATTTAGTAGTTCATCAATTTAGTAGTTCATTTAGTAATTGCAATTATAAACGAAATACAATATCATTTAAATGATCTCCTCTCAATTGATTGCAGCAGTAAATGCTTTTCAGATAGTTTTCGAAAAAATATGGCCCAATAACTCCTCCAGACCATAGTCCACACTAAACAGTCAATTTTTTCGGAAGCAATGACTTTTCTACAATTACTTCTGGGTTCTCCGAGCCCCATATGCGACAATTTTGCTTGTTGACATAACCACCGATTGAGAAATCAGCCGACATTTGACTGACTACTTTTGTAGTAAGTTTTAACCATTTGTTTTTGTTCTTCACTTGTTAAACGATCCATATTCGTAAATGGCATACCTTTCTCTAAATAAGTAACACTACAGATGAGAGGTATTCAACAATTGAAAGCTCTGCCAGACCGGCGATTTTGAAACCACTGTATTTCTTCATACACTAACTCCAATAATAACTTTAATCATCGGATAAAAAGTGTTCTAATAAGTATATCCGATGCAATATTTTGTACACTGATATATTTTATTGACACCTAAGCAGTGTCTATTTAACCTCTTTTTCCCCAGCTAAGTTGTAAAACGATGAGATTAAACTTCCAGCATTCAACAACCTTTTTATGTTAACAAAATTTTTTTTTTCCAAATTATATTTAATACTGCATAAATATGTTGTTACGGCTGATATCGAGATAATGTATCCTCGGTCCTGATTGACGCGGCCGACAAAAATGTTCGTTTATCCTCTGGCGGGAGAACCCATCGAATTATCTTGAAGTATACATATAAGTATACATATTGGCATTTTTGGCAATAAGGTGTCTACTATATTTTCAATTGGCACTGAGAAATATAGTATAGTAGCTGAAATTCGCTCCGAAGTAATGGAAATATTATAATCTAAAGGTTTCAACCTCACTAAGTTGTTCACAAATTATCGTTTTGGTGATGGCACAGTAGGCACAATTTTGCCAATGAATAAGAATTCCACAAAGACTCTTGGAACATATTGGTTCCCTAATAACGATATACTCAAATATCAGGTATATGATTCATTTCGTAATCTTAAGGCCGCATAGCAACTTATACTGTCTGTATCTGCCAGATTATTTGATCCGTTGGGGCTGTTAAGTCCATTGGTCATCAGATCTATATTCATACTACAGGAACTTTGGCTTTAAAAATTGGATTGGGGTGAGTCAATTCTATTGATCCTTAACACTTCTTAGGAAGATTTCAAATTGAATCTGGTCAGAATTAGTGTAATAGAAATTTATAGGCATACTCGGATGATAACTGTTAATACGGGTGAGTGATCGGACGATGTTTTTATATCATATGAAAGAGAATGAGAACAGAATGTGTTATCCAACGATTTTCATTTATTGGCAAGGTTTTACCTTTTATTTCTGGGGTTAACAATATGGAGATTATTTTACCAAATAGGGACTTTAAACGCTCAAATACGTAGTTTATATATCGGATGTAAAATGAGTACTGATGCTTGGGCGATCGCCAGCTGAAAGTTACAATACAGGTTTATTACACTGCTAGAACGGTGGAGTGAAAGCTCTTTCCTTAGCCGTGGTGGGCGTGTACTTAAAAATTTTAACTTACAACTATCAGAGTAAGGAAAACTGTGCTCGTAAACAATAACAATGCACCCATTATGGCATATAATGGTTACTGCACATATGTAAGGAGTAGAGCTGCTGATGTGACTTATTGCCGATTATTGACAGAAAAATCTTGTCTCGTTTCAGTAAAATCTAAATATCAACCAAGGCTTGAACTTTGTGCTGCTCATTTGCTAGCCAAATTGTGGTCAAAGATCAAAGAGACAGTATCTTATAGAATCGATGCTTATGGTTTGATTCAGATACATCAACTCTCACTACCTTTGTCTCAAGTAAGGTAGCAGACATCCAGGAGTTATCTGAGGGCGATTTTGATATGCTCCGCCTCTCGAGAGGATGTAGAGTTAAGTGTAAGTGGCTCCTTAATCGTCATTTACAGCTGTAGGATAAGCAAGTGGCGCTGGAAAAGCGGAAGACTAATGTTTTGCCCACTGTGGAAAATGGACCAAATTGTATTACAGATTTGTTTTTTTATTTTTCTTTTACGTTGTTGTAAATTTGTGATGACAATTGAGTGAGAAAGATGGAATGATTCAGTTTTTATTATTGAATCACTACTTAATGAATACATCAATTAGACTTAAAGCTATCTCAGGTATTTCCGCCAGATGACAATGGTTCCGGACCAGCAACTACTGGTCCTAGAAAATTTTTAAAGAGAAGGCAAATGTCATGATTTAGACCAATGTACCAGAACTTTGTAATTAAAAAGAAAAACAAAACTTTCGCGAAAAAAATGTTTAAAAAAGCTAAAAAGTTCAGAATTTAATTTAATTCGAACTGAGATCCATCAATATTTATTGAAGTTTATAAGTTGTTGCTTAATAGGTGAGACCTTTACTCACACTCAAAGTTGTTATTTTTTTAATACGCATATACTTAAAATTCAATTTAATTACTGATATCGTAAGAACTTAAAAAAATTAATTTAATTTAATAAAATTACTTTAGGATACAATTTTGTTATAACCCATCATTAAATGACAACAACCAGCAACATTATGTTGTATGAAAAATGGATTGTTGATTTAAACCAGTAACGAATATGGATCGTTTAACAATCGAAGAACGCATAAAAATAGTTAAAACTTACTACAAAAGTGGTGCATTACTGGATGATTATAGTCGTCATAATTGAATAGACTGGAAGCGTCACAAATGCGGTCAGGAATGTGCATTTTGGCAATGTACGCACTGTTAAAAATATCGTTTTTGTTAGTGAAATTGTGGCGGATAATACGAATTTCAATTAAGAGCGCTGTGGTCATATGATAACAGACTTTTTTTGACCTGCACTTGATCATTATCAACTGGACGATCTGTGGTTTCAATAAGGCGACACCACTAGCCACACAACATGACCTATTTGGGGTTTATCGCATGAGAACTTTCATAAAGTGTAAATTCACGTTTTGGCGACATCAATTGACCACCAAGATCATCCGATTAGACGCGGTTAGACTGTTTTTTTTTTTTTTTTTTTGAGAGCTACGTCAAATACTCTGTTTACGCGGATAATCCCTAAACGTTTTTATAGCCGAGAATGTCCGAAAAAAAAATTTAAAACTACCTCAAAAGGATCCACTACTGCAACCAATCCAGAGGAGGTCACTTAAATGATATTGTAATTCGCAATAGCAACCTCTAAGCGTTGTAATGAAATTAAAGTTTCATCGAAATCATAGCTTTATGTGTGATAACTCTTTCCCTGTTGACTAAACGTGTGGCATGAATTTTCGAATCAGTTGAACGATCTCCGCCTATTTGGCTGGCTGCGGATTTCCAGGTAGACACGATAACTGACTAAAATCTTTATAAAACTTCTTAAAATTTAGCGTAGCCTAGTACCTTAGAAGATCGTATCCAGGGATTGTAAATGGGCTATTTCAGCATGTTCCGCTTGGCACCCCATTTACAAATAGGCCAACTTTCCGAAATTTATTTTTTCTCCGTAGCTCTTATTATTGATTTTTTTATTATACAGAAAGTTCAATTTTATTTATTTTTAGGTGCGGCACCTGATCAGAAAGTTGTTCATTGAGGCCTGAACGGTTGAAGTCGGGATCGCCTCAATTACTATTTTAATGGACTGCTTCAATTCAGTTAAATTATTTGGTTTCGTTTTGTATACCCCTTGCTTGACAGAACCCAAAAATAAAAGTCTGGTGCACTCGGGGACCAGCGGTAAGTGAAGTTTCTGTTTTGTTTGGGAATTTTTGTTGGAGCTGCAAAATAACCGGTTTGGCTATGGGTACAGTTGCACCATCTTGCTGGAAGGGATACGTCGTCGGCGCGGTTGTGGATAAAAAGAAACTCCTTCAACATCTTTAAATAACGGTCCCCATTGACATGTTACATGGCCTCACAATGCATCTTGATGAAACTGCTCACTGTGCAGTTCCATGTCATGAAGTATTTCTGGATTCACTCCATATACGGCAATTTTGCTTATTTACATTGCCATTTAGATCAAAATGGGCCTCACCAGACGTATACAAGGAATTTATCAAGTTGTCTTTTTCGGTAATTTTAATTTTTCCATGCGAATACGCAAATCCAGAGAGTTTAATTTGATTGTAATTTGGATTTTGTATAAAAACAAGTTTAAGTCATACTAAATTATGCGTTGTAATGACCATACGATTAAAAAATCACCTTTTATTTCCTATCGCCATTAAAATATATATCGTTAATGTCCGTTCCCAATGTTGTGGACTGCAGTTAATGATATAAAAGCTTCGATTCTATGGAATATTAGGTGCTTCTCCAATTTTGTGCCTGCTCAATGGTTTTTATGAAAAGTTTCAAATTCTTCGGATTTTGTAATAAAAACAACTGTTAAGGATGTTTTTTTCAAAAGTGTGTTTAGTGCAATTATTTATAATGAGGAAATGCTTTCAAATGGAAAGTTTTTCTCATGACGTATTGTGGATAAATATTTTCTGGAACACAAATCACTTCACTTTTCATCACGCATACATTACTTATTATGAATATGTAGAGAAGACATTGGAGATTATGCAATTTTTCATTACAGAATATGGTGAATCTTTGCTTTTTGGAATGCCTTTTTTTTGCTGGATATGAATGAGATTTATTATTAGTGCATTAAGAATACGTAGCATGGGAACGAACTCAACCGGGTTTTGTGCTCCCACGAATCGCTACTTACCCAATTGTCCCTCTTGCAAGGGTCTAATATAGCCGTCAACAAATAAATGCGGGAAACGACCGGGAATCTTAGCGTTAAGGAGACTTTTGTGCCGTTAGATACAATTAGAGTTTCCTGCAACCGGATTGCGTAGTCAACAGTTTTCTGAACTGAACATTCCTTTTGCAATCGCATTTCTTCTAATACGAGCATCTTATAGTTCTTATTTGTTCTCGCTACTCTTTTTGCTCTACCTTGTCCATGAAACTATGAAATTATGTCTTTAACTGTTCATCCAACTGGAAAAAACCAAAACGAAAAAATGCTGTAATTACTTTTCTTTATTATGAGTGGCAAAACTACTTTAAATCTGAAGCATTTGACGCATCTCGGGATTACCGCTGTCGTACTCATTGGTAGTACATGCAGCAATTATCCGCTCGAGTGTTGGTTGTTGGGTCTTTGTAATGGCAACGTCCGTGGCCTGGATGATGATGATGGCGATGTTGATGTTGCCATCAATCTAAATGGCGTCATACGTTGGAATGTTTTACCTCTTGCGTTTGGCTTTTCTTTGAAGTGCGCCTGCGTTGCGTTTTTTTTTTTTTTCTTTCTCTCTCCTGTTGCTGGTGGTGGTTGGGATGTAAACGTTCGCTGGAAACATGTTTGCGTTTTGCAATGCACTTTTAATTGTGGTACATCGGTTTTTAATGGTTTCCGTAACATAGCTGATCACCCAGAGAAATTACAAATCGGCCGTTGTAGTCGCTGTGCAGCTAAGCGGCGTAAATGTCGCGGTTTACACAATTTTCTCACAATCGGCAATATATTTTATTCCGTTTCAGCGGAATTGATGTATGGCCACAATAAGGCTATGTTGATATCACATGAGTGATTAAGCGCAGTTGTTGAGCAAAATTTTATTCATAACATGTCAAAAAAGCCGATTTAAATACTAACTGTGTAGTTATAATTAGATACGTATGAAGGATGTTAGAAAATATGGAAAAAAAGACACGTGACTGGCACCGATTTCCCTTTAAGGCGATTCAGCGACATATCTACAGATTCTCATGACGCCACTAAGGGGCTATGGTCAATCCCAGTCTGATAATTATCCCATCAGGTTTTTAGCCATACGTTGTAAACAATTCCAAGTAATACTTTACTGAGTTTCCCCCACTTTAACATAATCTGACTGTTAACATAACCTGATCTTATTAACATAAAAATACTACGGTTTTCTAAGTGAAATGACTATTTAAACGAACCAAAACCATTTATTTTTTGGTGCAAACTATTTCTTTTCTTCTAACTAGAATAAAGAGAACAAATGTTTAGTAAAATTTATAGAGTAGCATGCACTAAGAATCTCCAGTATTTTTAGAAGCGTAAAGGATACTGCTGATGCTAAAAGTTTTAGAAAAATTGATCTGAGCGAATACCATAGCTAAACCGATAAAGAAAACACCGAAAACGAACTCAATGTTACAGTAATAAGCAACCAAGAGAGTTTGCACTTTTTATAACTACACCCAAAGCAACAAATGTATATACAGGGTTATTCATGGTTATAATGGTTTCAAAGCCGGCCGTCTGGCTAGGTTATTTATTTAGTGAAAGCTTTGCCATTTACGAATACGAATCGTTTAACAACCGGAGAACGCGTACAGATGGTTAAAACTTGCTACAAAAGTAGTGATTCAAACGTGGGCAATTTTAGTGCATTATGGGGTGGTTATGGTCATCATAATCGACTTACTTGCAAGGAAATCGCAAGATTATGAAGCAATTGGAATGGACTGGAAGCGTTATATATGTGGTCAAGCGTGTGCATCATCGCAATGTACGCACTGCCGAAAATATCGCTTCTGTCAGAGAAAATGTGGCGGATAATCCGAATTTCAATTCAGAGTGCCATGGCCGCATAATAATCGACTTTTTTTGGCCTTCATTTCAAGATTAAGAACTGTGGTTTTAAAAAGACGGTATCACGAGCCACACAACATGACCAATTTTGGTTTTATTGCATGAGAAGTTTCAAGAAAGCGTAATTTCTCGTATTGCCGACGTCAATTGGCTACCAGATTTATGCGATTTGACGCCGTTATACTTTTTTTGTGTGGCTAAGCCAAAGACTGTGTTTATGGGGATAATATCAAAACGTTGGAGAATTTGAACACGAATATTCGTCAAGTTATCGTCGACATACCGTCTGAAATGAGCGAAAAAGTGGACAAAATCTACCCCAAAAAGATTCACCGCTGCAACCAGTTCGTATTTCATTACGAATATTTTGTTTGACTTCCTCAAGCGTTTCTGGTTTGTTTGCATAAACCTTGCTTTTTAGATATCCCCACAAAAAGAAGTCCGCAGCAGTCGAATCAGGCGACCGTGGAGGCTAATCAACATCACCATTTTTTTGAAATAACTTGTTGTGGAATGAAGTCTCGCCGTAATTTCATTGTAATCCTGACTGTATGCGATGTGGCACCGTCTTGTTGATACCACATGTTAATCAAGCCCAAAGCATGCAGTTTTGGCGTTACAAAGATTTCAATCATATCACGATATCGCTCCCTATTGACAGTTACCGTTATGCCGTTTTCAGTTTCAAAGAAGTAAGGTCCAATGATTCCACCTGAAATTGCACACCAGACTGTCAATTTTAATGGATGCAAAGGTGACTGATGAATAATTTGAGGGGTTTCTATTGCCCAGAACCAACTATTCTGTTTATTCACATATCCATTCAAATGAATATGTGAGCTGTAACATATGTGAGCTGAGCAGCATATGTACGGCGGCGTAAATGCTCTTGTGGAAGAAGCTCTTGTGTCAACTGAATCTTAAATGGAAACAAATCTCAATCTTTGTGCAAAATTGTTGCCAAAGTTGTTTTTTGAATATCAAGCTCCTGAGCACGGGGTCGAATTGAGGTTGATGGATGGTTTTGAACGCTTTCTTGAGCAGCAGTACTGTTTTCAGCCGATCTTGCGGTACGTTGTGGTCCATGCTTGGCCCTATCGGCTACAGACCCTCTTTCTTCGAAATCATTCACTACACGCTAAATAGAGCGTCTTGTTGTCACGTTATTTTTCCCAAAAATTTCACGTAACTTTCTCATCGTTACAGTAATCGAAGATTGATTGTGATAAAATGTTTTACCGATTAAAACACGTTGGTTTGTCGAATATTTTCCATAATAAATTTGGCACGTTTCTACTTCACGACTGCCAAATATGAACTGTCAAGGCTAATGTTTACAAAAATGGTGGCAAAACAAAGTAGTATACCTTCCCGACGGACACCCTGTATAAGAGGTGTGGTCTGGAGGTGTCATTGGACCATATTTTTTTGAAAATGTCGCTGGATAAACCGTTACCGTCAATTCAGAACGCTATGGCCCAATGATAACCGACTTCTTTTTTGCCTGCAATTGAAGAATATGAACTGAACGATATGTGGTTTTAACAAGACGGTGCCACGAGGCACACAACACGAATGATTTTGGCTTTATTACATGAAAACAAAAGCATTTGTTATTGTCGTTAAAGTTGTCGCCGATATACTGTCCAAAATGTGCGAAAAACTGATCGAAAAATATGTACCTCAAAAGGATTCACTGCATCAACGAATGCAGAGGCACTTATTTAAATGACTTAATATTTCATATAAAGTGGCAAGATTTAAACATTATAATGAAATAAAAGTTTCATCGAAATCATAGCCTTATGTGTGTTTTATTTAACTTCACCTTTGAAAACGAAAAATGGATAAAACTCTATGTTCACTTCTTAGGGCGGAGGTATCGAAATAGCATGTCTGCAATGGCGATGCCGGCGTCTAGACTACAATTTCCCCCCCTCGTAAATACTAATCCCATTCACTTTATACGGTCAAGGTATAAAAATAATACCGAAAATTACGCCAATCTTATCACAATTTGAAGAGATCAACATCACAATTACTTAAACGTGAATGAACGCAATGAATGAAACCGTAATCAAGAAATGAGCTCATGGTTAAATGCATAAAGATCGCAATGAATTTAATCAAATAATTGCATCAATTCAATTTTTTTTAAGTCGCGCCGTTTACCGTTACATCGTTACTTGTAGCGTTGTGAAAAACTGAAATAAATGGATGAGTGAATGGAGACATCAAGTGCATTACAACAGATATTTTCATTTTGACGCCTCAAGTGAGTAATTTTAGTTGAAATTGATTTGGAAACAAAACACAGGCAGTTGACAACGACAATTGACATAATCAGCCCCAAGACACCATTCAACCACCCGCCCCCAGTCACGGCTCCAACGGTTTCCCATAATTTGCCTGTTTACACGACTGTTGATGATAATGGCCAGAGGGACGGACACATCGTATGGAAATGTGCACCCCCAAACGGATATTGCGTAATTCAGTGCCATCTGAATTTGTTGCTGTGTTGTGACCCTCTCACAAATTGATTGAAATGAAAATGTGACAGCGATAAAATGCGTTTTAACAACCATCGCATTAGGGATGTAAACATTAACAATTGTTTTGAGTTGGTGTATTTATTGCTTTCGAAAGAAGGGCCATAATGGCGTACAGTGGTTTGAGGATCACATGAGTTGGACCACTCCTTGTAAGCCATGCTGCTTTGATGAAGGTTTAGGGAATATCAAAGATATTTTCGAAATTCTGGATGAGATTCCTTTAGTGGAATATCTCATAATGTGTACAACATATCGAGTCATACGACACGGCAAATTTAAAAGTGACATTACGCTGCAAAACAAATTTTTTTTTTGGCAGTCTTGGAAGCCACAGCGTCGCAAAATAAAGGTGCCAAAAGAATATTTCTTCAGCAAGAGTAGATAAAAAGGCATGTTGCCTACAGTATTGAATGCACTTGTAAAACGATGATTCAAGGCATCCGTTTCGGTAATATGAACATTGAAACTAATACACAATCTGCTAGGTTAAACATTGAAAATGCCGATAACCCCATTAATGTAATCGGGTCGGGACGGCATGTAAGTACTCAGCAAAAAAAAGTGAAAACCTTTCAAAAAGAATTACATTTTTACCACCACTAAAAATGCAATCCATGCATGTTTATCACTTCTAGAGAAACAGTTTGGAACCACTTCCAAAACCATCATAGTAAAGTACCTAAAACATGGTTTTACTCGTACTTTCTTTATGCTCCAAAACGTTTGATTCAAAGTGTTTGGGGAAATATTTATCTAACCTTCTTTGTAAACCAATTGTAAACCTCTTGCTTGACATAACCCCATAATAAAATCTGACACAATCAGGTCAGGTGACCTTGAGTGTCAGTTTAAAGTGGAGTTTCTGAATATTAATTCGTTTTAGAACTTACATTGGAGCTGCGCTTCAACCGGTGTGGCCATGTATGCAGTTGCTAAATTTTGCTGGAACTAAATGCCAATGAAACGGATACATCTTCGACATAGTTATGGGTAAAAAAACTCTCTTCATATCTTTAAATAACCGTTCCCATTAAAGCACAATTCGTGCGTCACCATGTATGATGACCAATACGGCAAGTTAGTTATTCTATTAGTAAAAAATACAAATTACAAGTATTCAGTGATCTAATAAATAAATCGTATATGTACATTTCTATGTCGCCAACAGTGTCCGTCCCCAATACTGTGCGTTGGTAGAGGGTATATAAGATTCGACGGTACAAAATATTAGTAGCCCTTCTAATTCAGTGCCTGTCTATTGATTTTCCTTTTATAGAAAGTAGCAAATACGGCGGACCTGCGGAAAATTTTTTTGAGATACCGACTTTTAATGCAAATTAAAATACAATGAAAAGGAAATCTTTTGAATAACAACCATTTCTAACAAAAGATTTAAATTTTCATTACTATTTAATATATACGAAAGACGCATCATTACAATTTTTGCCATTTCCCCATCGCAAGCA